>CABHPP010144818.1:27568-40055 GCA_902168425.1 Peromyscus attwateri | reverse complement strand
AGAAGGCTAAAAGTCCCTTCTCAAATAAACAACAGCAGGGATGGAGGTGTGGCTAGCTGGTACAACACTCGCTTAGCATGCACAATGTCTTAGGTTAAATCTTCAAAGCTTAAAAGATAAACATGTATTTGCATGTAAAATATAGAGAAAATTGAAGGGCTTGGGAGGTACCCAGCCAACAAAGTTCTTGCTGTATAAGCATGAGTTCTGGAGTTGAGTTTGCAACCCCAGAACCATGTTAAAAAAGCCAGGCACAGCAGCATACATCTGTTACCCCAGTGCTGGGAGGTAGGGACCAAAGGGTCTCTGAGGCTTGCTGGCCAGGCAGTCCAGCCAAATCAGTGAGCCCCATATTTAGTGAGGGACCATGTCTCAAAAAGTAAGGTGGGGAGCAATTGTGAAAGACAGCCAACATTTGTCTGTAGCCTACACACACACACACACACACACACACACGCACACACACACACACACACACTGGCAGACACATACAACCAAACTAACATTGTTTGTACATACATCAATAAACAAGAAGTAATTGATGTCCATATAATGGAATCGAGTATTACACAGCTATCAGAAAGAATGACATACTGATTCCCGGTATAGTGTGAATGAACCCAGAAAACATGCTAAGCCACAGAAGCTACACACCAAAGACTATGTGTTATATGAAGAACTATGACAGGTAAATGCACAAGGCTAGGGCTAGAGGGCAAAAGAAGCAATACTGAATGTGAGTAGATGAAATACTGACGCAAGGCGATGAAACTGTTCTGGATACAGTAGTGATGACGACCCACAATCTTGGGAATATACAAGAAAAATAGTTGCTGCCACTCTATAGAGCTCTATAGAATTGGAGACATTAGCAGAATGAATTTTATGGTTTGTGATAATTGTATATCCATTTTTTAAAAAAGTAGTTGAAATTGGAGTGGACCAGTGAGGTGGTAGAGAAGGCAGAGAGTGACAAGGCAAATTGCACCCTATGATTTGGCGGGGGGCTCCTCGTCTGCAGGTAGTTGGAGAAAAACTCTCCAAGGAAAGTTTCAAGGAGGAGCATCTCCACAGGTCAATAGATTCCTGTCCATGCCTGAAACTTATACTTTCCCTTCTTGGGGAAAGTGATTCAGATTCATAGAAAAGTCACAAGAGAACAAAGACCAACTTTGCACCCTTCACTAAGTGTCACCTGTTGTTGGTGCAGGAGAGATGGCTCAGCAGTGAAGAGCCTTAACTCCTCTGTAAGTTCCCAGCACCTCTATCAGGTAGATTACAACCACCTGTAGCTCCACCTCCAAGGAATCTGGTGCCCTCTGCCTCCACAGGCACCTGCATGTATTTGGTGCATGTAAATTTGGGTAGGCACATACACACAATAGTAATTTTTAAAAAGAGTTGCATGTTATTAATGTTTACTCCTTGTGTTTTTATCATGTTCTCACATTCTCTCTGTCTCTCTCTCCTCCGTGCCTCTTTCTCTCCCTCATACACACACATTTGTGCTGAACAATCTGACACAACCTCCAAATGACTGTACCTCTGAAGAGTTAAGATGCTGGTTCTCTTCCCAGACCCACAACTTCACTAGCCCTGTGTAGCTGGCTTGTTTTCCAGTACCAGGCATGATTTTTCTCCTTGGTGAGTAGGCCTTACAGCCAACGAGAGAGCTGTTGGTTACCTCCAAGGTGTGTGTGCCACTACTGCACTCTTGGGGTTGTCATCCCATGATGGTTGTTGTGGTGGTTTGTAGGTGTCACAACGGGGTAAGGCTGTTGGTGGCTTCCCTCCTTTGAAAGCTTGCATTGCACCTTCTGGTACCATGGAAGCCAGCCCAGGCAACCAAGGAATGCTGAAATCAGGAGAAATTCCCCAACTGGCTATCCAATAGTCAACCCCGAAAACATACAAGTAACATTATACAGACTGCACAGGCTATATTCATGGATTTAAGAACACATACACATGTATATGTAACAACAGTTAAAGAGACCATGAATCTGAAGTGGGGTGGGGGTGGAGTTTACATGGGAAGGTTTGGAAGGAGGAAAGAGAAGGGGAAATGATATAATTAGAATCTTAAAAAAATATTTTTTTAAAGAAATAGGATAGTCTTCCATAGGTCCATGGTTCAGCTATTGACTCACCCAGATTAAACATTGGGCGGCCACCTGTATCTAATTTGAGTTAAAGAACCTTTTTGAGAGATGCTGACTTTGGAAGTGTGAGAGGAAAATCACAGTGGGACTCCACCCCCTGCCTCTGTTCCGCACAAACCTGCCCTTTTTGGAGCGCTCTCCATATCCATCTCCTCACTCAGAGGTTATGGCTTCCTCAGCTGCAGGATCTTTCAAAACAACCAAGTCTGTGTTTCAAAACTCTTCAGACACAGGGATGAGGTCATCAACTAAAAGCTGGGCATGGTAGCAAAAGCTGTAACTCCAGCACTCTGAAAAGTTGAGACAAGGAAATGTGGCTAGTTAGAGGTCAGCCTGGACTATATAGTGAGACTTAAGAAGAAGGAAGAGGAGGAAGATAATTTAATTAATAAGATGTTTAAACTTTGAAGTTGATTCATCTAACTGTTCTCTTCTTTCTGCCTCTCACTGTCTCATGTAGGAGTGAGCCCACAATCTTGGAAGCGTTACCACGATTCATTGGTAACCAATTTACTTTTGGGTCAGAATAATTTTGAATCTTGCTGCCCAATGTGAGTTATTAAAGTGAAATATTAGGACAGGCCTCTTTGCACTAACATTTTTCTCCTTTCTTCATTCTGAAAATAAGCTCCTACTGCCTGCCAAGTCTATGTCAGTGAGGTAGGTGACATGATGAATTAGCCACTCCCACCCCCCACTTCCTGCTCTCGGGGATCTCAGGCCTCATACAGAAGACAGACAATTAAATGGACAATGTCTATTGCACGTCCCCCTTGCATGGGCATGTGCGCTCTCTGCTGGGACCTCCTCTAAGGCAGGAGGTGAGTGGGCTTCCCTTGAGACTATGCTTCAGGGAAACTGTCTCCCACACAATGCCAGCCACTGTGCTGAGTGTTCTTGCAACCACACAGCCTCTCCTTTCCTGAGCTCACTGCCTGTGAAGGGAGACAGACATTTGTACAGTCAGCATGCACTGGGGCTTCCAGTGCAAGGCACTATGGGAGGAAGGAGAAGAGAAGACACATTCCTTACCTAAGGAGAAGGCAAGATTCCCTACTCATCTACTAGGGAAGCAATGAAGTCCAGGGCAATGAGGAGAAATGGTAGATGCATTTCGCAGACATTTCTTCCTCCCAGAGGAGCCAGGAGACCTATGGCTTGAACTTCTCTAAGTCCTTCAGAGCTGTGGGGCTTCAGATGGTCTTAAAGGAGAAAGAGACTTTAAAAAAAAAAGCACAGAATATTTTATTTTTAGATTAGATTTGGGGACTGTGAAGATATGGATGGTTACAATTTTTTAAAACAGTCAACAGTGAAATTTCCTTCCCACCATGGCTCCCTAGCTCGGTCCCTTCACAGGGATAATTACTACTCAGGGACTAAGTGCAGGGAAACATTCGTTCCCCTCACCTGGCTCTCTTGTTGTGTGCACACTGCTTATCATGTTGCATTTTTAAACATTTAAACAACCAGCTCTGGCTGTATTCTTCCTATGGCTGTGAAGCAGGCAAGAATCACACCATATTTAACCAGCCACCCACTGACAGTATTTATGAAGCTTCCAGTCCTTTGTTGTAACGCGCAATCCTGTGATGCATTGAGGAGTAAAAATGGAAAGGAAGAACACTGTGCATAAAGTATATATTATGGTCAAGGTCAAATATTGTTTTAAAAATAGGTAGGTTTAACAACCTGTGGAAAACAGGTCTGTATAATACACAAGGAAAAGAGATAAAAACCTACAAGTCCATTTATCATCAGTAGGGTTTA
Organism: Peromyscus attwateri; assembly: GCA_902168425.1. Taxonomy (NCBI): domain Eukaryota; kingdom Metazoa; phylum Chordata; class Mammalia; order Rodentia; family Cricetidae; genus Peromyscus; species Peromyscus attwateri. Next base: position 36,123 of record CABHPP010144818.1, on the reverse strand, counting down.
CAAGATGTAGAAGAAAGTGTCAGGTCCTTAGCCTAATTTTGTTTAGAAAAGCACCAGGTGGTTTATGCATACATGGTGGGGGGGGGGACAACCCAGCTGTACCAAGCTCATCCCCGCAGGAAGTAAGATACAGATGCAGTGGGGATGCATAAACAGCTCAGCAGGTGCAGTTAGTGGGCCTGATCTGGGCACCAAGACCGGCATTAAGAGAGAAGCAGGAGTGTCTAGAGAACATACACCTTGCAAGCATGTGCACAGGGGCTTGCAGCCTCCTGGGTACTGGCAGGCCTCTGGCTTCTCCAACAACTGGCCAGCTCAGCTTGGCTGGAACAGAGGATGCCCTTCATGAGTTCTGCTGCTATTATACCATTGGCATCACTACCCAGAGGAAATCTGAAGAAAAGCAGGTCCACCCTCCTCGTTCTAGGTGACAGAAACCGGAACCACGTGAGCTCCCCAGTTAGGGAGCCTCCCTGCGTTTATTTCCACCTACAGTGGACAAGGCTCAAAATGTGATTCTTGCAGGAAAATTCCCAGGGTAGAAATTTTAGGTCGAAGAATATACGCAGTTTCATGAGAGATGATAATCCCAGAATTTGGGAGGTGGAAGCAGGAAGGTCAGAAGTTCAAGGTCATCCTCAGCTACACAGTGAGTTCATGGCCAGTCAGGACTAGGTGAGACCCTGTCTTACTATTATTTTTTACTATTAAAAGCATATGAAATAGGGAAATTTCAAATAATATATTAGATATTGTTTAAATCATGTAAATAAGTAAATAAAAGCAAAACCATAAGCAAAAATATGTGCAGTTCCATATTTTGGAAAGCTAATATAAAACCATTTGAAAGCTAATATAAAACAGTCCTTGCAAAGCATTTCTCTTCCCACCAGCCCAGAGAGAGGGTGGGCAGCCCTCCCCTCTGTGCTACTAAATCTTTGATCTTTGACCACATGATTAATTGGATCTGAGGAGCAGTCTTATCAGCATTTCTCCTGTTATTTGTGAAGTAGGCTATCTCTTGTTATGTTTAAAGTCATCGACTACAAGAGCTTCCCCTGTAAGCCCTCGGTTCATATGTTTGGTTGGCGTGGACTGTTAGGTTAATGATCTTTTTATTGATTTACAGAGGCCCTTTATATATAAGGACATCAAGTCTTTACTGATATGCTACAGCTCTTTTTCCCTGTTGGTTATTTGTCTGTTGACTTTGAGGTATTTTCCCTTCCAGAAATTTCACATTGTTAATAGTTGAATTTATCATCTTTCCTTCACTAGCTCAAAATGCTATTTTTACCAGATAATAAAATGGTTGAGTAGAATTCCTTAAAAGTGAATGCAGGCAGCCCGGAGAAACCAGCTTGGCTGGAATGGAGGGTGTGTGTGTGGAATGGAGACCGGAAGGTCCCTGGGGTCACTGAGACAGGACTCTGTCCCATGGGCATGCAGGAGCCTGGCAGAGATTGCAGGAATTGCAGCTACAGATGTAAGCTTGCTCACTTTCCCAAGGCTACCTGTGTGATTCACCTGACAATCTGTCATTGCAGACGCTGATCACCTGGGAAGGTAACACTCTCGTGTGTGTGCAGAAAGGGGAGAAGGAGAACCGTGGCTGGAAGCAGTGGGTGGAGGGAGACAAGCTGTACCTGGTAAGTCCTGGGGTCTGTACAGCACCTTCTGCAACACTCACCTGGCCGGGAGCTTTGACAAGAAAAATGGCCCTGAGCTCCAGCCAAATGCGTTTGGTCATACAGTCAGAAAGCCATTCCCCTCTGGCTCAGGGGACTTTAGGAAGAAATCTATATGGCTGTTTCTGTGAGCGGCTGCAATTAAAAAGAAAGTTTAAAATGCTGAGTTAGGAAACTGAGATCCAAGGAGAAATGCAGAGAGCCAGCTAAAGAACAGCTGGGGAGAAAGGTGAGGACGGAATTAACCCGCCTGGAGGAAGACAAGACCAGGCATCCTGTCGGTTCCTGGGAGGTGAGGGGGGGAGGCTGACAGCATGAGGGGTGTGGAGGGTATGGTGTGGGCATTGGCCTCTCACCCTAAGCCTTGGAGCCTAAGGCATGGTGGACCTGATCCCAACTCCTATGAGGTTACTAGAACGGAACAGTAGGAACAATGGCTGACATCTTTCAATAAACTGTCGCTGCCTAGACAGCTTTGATATTCATTCTTTAATCTTCACAGCAATTTATAGGCCCCACATCAGAGTAGTGAGAACAGTTTCATTCTTTCAAACATCCAGCCACTCATTTGCTGAATGAATAGCTCCTTCAGCAAATGCATCCTCATTCATTCATTCATTCATTCATTCATTCACCTATGGAGTCAGGCAGGTACCCAGCTCTAAGGTCAACCTGAATGTCACTAAGATGCTCTTCAGATCCGAGCTAACCTCACCTGAGATCTTTATTCCAGGGTTATGTCAGCGGATGATATATGAGAGGCGTTCCCAGTGTTTCCCACTGGCAGCTCTCCCTACTTGCTGTGGCTTGGATGATAGAATTTTTTTTCTTAACTGTAGGGCCCTCCCCAACAGTACCTGTGGCTAAGACAACAGATTCGTGGCCGGCTGCAGTGAACATGGTGGCCTTCCTCATGCTCACTCACCCTCCTGCCTCAGGGTTCAGCGAGATGCAGCAAAGGCCTGAGGTTCTATCTACCTCCATGAAAAGTGGGACCCTGCCAGTTGTGCTGGCAGACCAGGGGGAGCCCTTCTGAAGCTCCTACCCTGTTGTTGCCCCCCCCCCAACCACCTGCCTAATGCTTCTCTGTGCTACCCTTCCCTTCCTCTCGGCTCCGCCACCTTTTAATAAAGTAGGCAATGTTGCTTTAATCATGGGAGTAGGAAAAATCCTGCCCAAGAGGGTCATTTCTTTGCATTTTTCATTTTTATAGTTGTTCAAGCTCAATTTGAGTGTCAAAATCAAATTACTGCTACCTGCAGGGCATGGCAGCCGACTGGGTCTGTGAGGGACACTTTGCCCAGAACAACTAAATGTCCTCTTTATTTCAGCCTCGCCCATCTGCCCCAGACACTAAAAGGGCCAGGTGGGCAAGGAGGAAATCTGGACTAGTCAGTCACTTGCCCACTTTCTGGTTTTCAGGAGCTGACCTGTGGTGACCAGGTGTGCCGACAAGTGTTCAAAAAGAAGTGATGGCCTCAGGGGAAGCCTGGCACACATGCAGAGTTCTCTGCCAGTTTTGGAAAGCGGTGTGGGGACCCTGTTCCTGTTCCTGACAGAGCCCGCTTACGTCACCTGCCTGGGTTTAAACTGGAGTGTGTAAAGGGACCCACCCCACCTCCCGCCTTGGAACCTGTTATTAAATAAAGAAAAAAATGTCTCTCAGCCTTTGAACCCCTTCCCATTCTTTATTCCTAGTTATCGGTTTCACCCACAGGCAGAGGGGGCACTGTCTGCCAGGCTTACCATGCTCTTGGGTTTCATTTTGTTTCTTTTCCTCTGTTTGGTTAGTTGGAGGTATTAGAAATGTCTTTTAGACAACACTGTCGATTCATGAACAGCTCTGGGAGATATTCCTTTGGAGAGATGCACATCCCTTCTATTAACAGTCTGTATAAAGATTCATCTGCCTTCTGGTTTGCACCCTGTCCTGAGCAGACCAAAGAGAGCTGCCCCAGAGCTTCAGCAGGTCTGCAACTTCAGCTTCTCTTAGCTCTCAGCCCTTCTTCAGCCCTGCGACTTGAAGTGGGTTACAAAGCACCTGCCCATTCACACCTTCTCCCCCACCACCCACTCGGGATGCCACAGGCTGTGTGCTAGGAAGTCTGAGTTCAAGTTCTGCTGCTCTACTGCATGGCTAAATGATCACAGACACATCACTTTCCCTTTCTAACCTGTTCTCTCTCTTCTGTAAGAGGAGAAGATAGGTCACTGTGACAACTAAGCAAATCAATGCACCCTAAGGGCTTGGCATGGGGCCTGGTCCCAGTGAAGACTTGGTACATTCCAGATTTGGTGTTTGTTCTAAGTTACTCCCTTCGGAGCAACAGATAAGCAGAGACACCACAGTGATAGGTCAATACCTCTAACACTTCACAGTGTTATCAGAATGTTAAGCTTGATACTCCAAGCCAGACTGTGCTTTCCTGTTGGACACACAGAAGGGTGCACCTGGAAAGACAGGGTGCTTAATGGTAATATATCTATGGGGTTTATTTATGGGGTTCACTGAGTCAGTCCTGCAGGTCAAAACCATTTTTTTTTTAATTTTATTTCATGTGCACTGGTGTTTGCCTGCATGTATGTATGCCTGTGTGAGAGTGTCAGATCCCCTGGAACTGGAGTTACAGACAGTTGCGAGCAGCCATGTGGGTGCTGGGAATCTGAGTCCTCTGGAAGAGCAGCCAGTGCTCTTAACTACAGAGCCCTCTCTCCAGCCTCTCAAACCATCTTCTTTATCCCTCTACAAAAAGCCTGGCGTCCCGCCAACAAGTAGATACTTTCTCCAGAGAGGAGCCGAACATGGTGGTAACTTCCTATAGTATAATGATCAGATTTCATGGTGCTGGCATCCTGGAATTGGGAGACAGGCAGGAAGGTTGACATCCACCCATGTGGCCCAGGGCCAGCCTAACCCATACATTCGGGCCCGGCAACCTGTGAAGTGGGGCTCCTGGCACACTGTGCTTCCCAGCAACCATGCCATGTGCCTTGGGACAAGAAAGCCAATGAAGTGCCTGGCTGGAGCCTCATCATGGCGGGGCGGGGGTGGAGGGGGGGCTTCCAAGGGAACCGGTTTAGTGAGAAAGTGGGATGTGCCTTGGAGGCAGCGGAGCCTCCTAAGGAGAACTAGGATCCATCTCCTGTGCAGACCAGGACTGAGGGAAAGGACTGGGGTGTGCCCTTGCCCCGCTTTTCCCAGACCTTTCCCCAGAACCTCATCCCCCAACCACAGCTGCCCTCAGTCTTGTCCTTGCTCAGCGTAGCCTCAGATGACCCTGTTTGTCTCAAGAAAACCCAACTGAAAGAGAGGTAATCGTAGCTGTTTGAGGACCAGCTGTAGAAGTATCCTGAACACAAAACAACTTTAATATCTGTTAGTTTTTTGATCCTGGGTTCCACAAGAAGTATTTAGGAGAATAGTAAATCCCCAAGACTCTGTGAACCATGGGAAGGATGAACCTCAGAAATTGTTTAGAGCATTTTAAAGTTCCAAAAAGTCTCCTAGCGGTGGAGCTCACCCTTGAATGACAGGACCCCTTTCGCACAACAGCTTTGCCCCCCTGAGAGGAGCGGCAGTGCTGTGCACTCTCCTCTAACGGGCAAACCGTTTTCAATGACAGATAGCGAGCAGCATAACTTGGAACTCTGGTCTCCTAATGGAACAACCTCAGACGACATGTTCCTCACAAGCGATAAGAAGCAGAACAAATAGTTCACGTAGGGTACGAAGGAGTGAAAGTGGCTGATAATTCTCTTCAAAGAAGATGTGACTGAAGTTGAATGAGTAATGTTGGCAGGCCGATTTCAAAGCCAGGACGTGTGCTCTGCACCAGGGCTACCCATGTGTTCCTGTACCCACTGCGGATAAGATAAGTCAAGCCACTGGCTTCCTGTTTCTTACCCTGTCTGAAAATGAACGGCAACATGAATGCCTCACCCCTGCCCCGCAAGCCATGTTGACTGGAATGGAGTGGAGTTACTTTTGGACAGCCAATGGGGGCTGTCCCAACTGGAGGCTCTAGAGAAAGTAGGTAATTGGGCCGGGGGACACCTTGAGGTCTTATGGCCCATCCCTACTTCTTGTCCACTCTCTGCTTCCTGGCTGCAAATGTAAGGAGACCAGCTGCCTCATACTCCTGCCAGCATGACTTCCCTACCGTGACAGGCCACATCCCTACCTAAACTGGGAGCCCTGGCAAACATTTCCACCCTGAAGTTGCTGCTGCTTGTCAGTTTGACCAGAGATGCAAGAAAAGTAACTAATACAAAAGTAAAAGAGGCCAGCAAGATGGCTTCGTGGGTGAGGCCACTTGCTGTGCCAGCCTGACAACCTGAATTCAGTCAAGTGAGCAGAGCATGGACTCTGGGCTCACCCTTGGTTCAAACACAGATCACACCCCTTTCCAGCTGCTCCTGTTCCTTCCTCTCTTTCTGAGTCTCCACTTCTTCCTCAGTAAAGTGAGGACTATTGAACATGACCCAAAGGAGGTATGAATAAGATACTAGCATGGTAACTGGGACACAGTCAGTTACCCAAGTCAATTACCAACACACACGCACTTGCGCATGAACACACACTCCTCCCCAACCCCATGTATTTGTACTGTATATATGATGGTATGATTCCCTTTGTTAAAAACACTGTCTTCTAAAGCTTAAGCACCAAGATCCCCTACAACAGGCATTTTAAGACTTGACATTCACCTGGAAGTCTTACTCAAAACATGGATCCCTGCTATGCATCCTTTCCAGGTCTGGGGAATGGACCTTAATCTAGACTGTACCACTTCAGCTCCCTGCAGAAGTTTGGCAGGCACACGGACAACTCTGGCTTTGTTCACTTAGAATGTGGTGTGCTGAGGGATTCACCACATCCTCTGCTGTAAAGCAATTTCCTGAATGGGAACATCCCATCCAGGAGGGAAGCTTGGTAGGATTCAGAAGTTCTAAAGCAGGTAGTGGGGAGAGAGGTATCATGAAAACCCAGGAAGTAAACAACTCACAAGTCTCAGGAAATCCCTGAAGACTACTAGATGTATAAGGCCCCTCTCTCCTCAAATTTATGTAAGCAGTAAGGACTGCTGATAAAAGATTCTCTAACCTGTCAATCTGCCTGAAAATAGGGCACAGAACTCCAGGTTCCAGCATCTGTTAGTTGTTACCCATGATAGGCTGGGAAGTTGATTATACAGTTGCCTTTGAGTCATCCAGTCTCCTGTAAGTAACCCCTCACCCATAATTCTCAAATAAACTCACCAATTTACCAAGTTGGACTTAGGTGGTATTGTTTCTTTGGTCTATCATCAGTTCCCTATCTCTGGCGAGTAGACATTTGTTCATATCTCCCAAGAAATAGTTCACACAGCATCCTCAAGCCAAACACCATCTCCATTGTTCGGTAAAACCAGTTAACCAGTGTCAATACACATAGAAGGCTGTTCTATTAGTTACTGGTCTATTGCTGTAAAGAGACACCATGATAAAGACAACTCTTTTAAAAGAAAGCATTTAATTGGGGTCTTGCTTACAGTTTTAGAGGGTTAGTACGTGATTGTCATGGCAGGAAGCAGACAGGCATGGCGTGGAGAAGTAGCTGAGAGCTTTACATCCCGATTCACTGGCAGCAGGAAGAGAGAGAGAGAGAGAGAGATCGGAGATTGGGCCCAGTGTGAGTTTTTTAAATCTCAAAGCCCACTCCCAGTGACACACCTCCTCCAACAAGGTCACACCTTCTAATCCTTCCCAAACAGCTCCACTCCATGATGACTAAGCGTTCAAATAAATGGATCCATAGGGGCCATTCTCATTCAAACCACCACAACTACTTTGACAAGGACAGACCCTTGGCATCTTCAGAGACCTCTGATCCCACTTCTTCATAGTTGTTTGGAATTAGACTTACCTTTCATAAAATAAAGTTTTCGAGACTAAGTCAGGAGCATGTGGAATACCACCAGAAGTGATTCCTTTGCATCCTGTCTGGCTGGGGGATGCGGGGTAGTGGGAATAAGGGTGGAGGGGTGGAGTGTTATGTCCTGATTCTGCCCAGAGCCTAAGAGACTACATGGCCAAAGCTGGCCTTGCAGAGCTGACTTTGCACTGGGCTCTCCACCAGACTAGCCCTTTCCTTCATGATTTGTGCTTGACTAGAAGGGTAGAGGTCAGAGATAATTAATTTTGGCTCCCTGATTATATTTGTTATGTAGATCGACACTCTTAGAACCTTGGGCTTGAGAAAAAAAATAGAAATTAACTAGTCCAAAATTTTAAGAACTTCAAATATTTAGTCGTGGATTTTTCTGAGGCTAGCACTCACATTAGTTGCTCCTTATGGTTTTGGAATGATATGGTTATAAAAAAAATGGGTGGGGGTCACAAGGGGCAAGCCTGGAAAAATGAACAAAAACTCACCGTTTTGGGGGGCTGTTACAACAATGAAAAAGTCAGAAAGATCTTCCTGAGATCCTGCCATGGTCAGCTGCCGTAACAGAGCCTGGGGCAGCGGGATGCATTAGCTCAGGTCTTTGAAGAGAGGAAGGAAACTTTGCAAGTATTCCACCTGGAAGGGGTTTAATACAGAGAAAGAATTTAACACGGAGAGAGTTTAATATGGAAAGTGGAAATGCTGAGATGCCAAACAAGAGGTGGTGACAAGGGTGGAGCAGCAACCAGGACAATGCCAGCACCACTGGAATCCCAGCACATGGGGAGAAAGTGGTGTTACCAGAACCGGGACACCAGGGCTGCCAAGCAGATCCGGCCGTGAAGAGGGGCTGTCAGGCAAGCATAGTGTGTTGGCCACTGTTTGGTGCTGTGGCAGATACCAAGGAGACACAACCTAGAACAAGGAGGTCAGGAAGGGGA
>CABHPP010144818.1:7261-22568 GCA_902168425.1 Peromyscus attwateri | reverse complement strand
GAGTGACTGGTCTCTTGAGTGACGTCTGTACCTCACTAACATTTTCACGGCTGTTTTGTTAAGTGGAGGCTCTGTGTTGAGAATGGGGTTACCTCTGGCTATGGGGGTAAGGTGGTCAATAAGACTTTCAGACCTGGAACCATGGGGGACCTGACATGCCTTCCCTGCGGGAAGACAGAGAAGGGACTTGCTAAGATCCCTTAGTGATGTCTTGGCTTTGAGGAAGTTGGAACTCAAATTCAGATTCTCCTGACTTCCTTTCTGAAGAAGAGAGCCACCTCACTGAAGGCCATGATGCTGCCTTTCCGTGGTCTTATGTTCAGACAGGGAGAAATTACAGGCACAGCACTGTGTCAGGGATTCTGGAGGGGCTGACTTCCATGACACTGTGTCAGGGATTCTGGAGGGGCTGACTTCCATGACACCGTGTCAGGGATTCTGGAGGGGCCATCTTCCATGGCATTGTGTCAGGGATTCTGGAGGGACCCTCTTCCATGACACTGTGTCAGGGATTCTGGAGGGGCTGACTTCCATGACACTGTGTCAGGGATTCTGGAGGGGCTGACTTCCATGACACTGTGTCAGGGATTCTGGAGGGACCCTCTTCCTCTTATGAAATTTTCACTCTTCACTGCACTTTTATGCTTGGTACCTTGTATTACAAGAGACTCAGGAGAGAAAGGAAAGCTTCCACTAAGGGGTAAAGTGACCATGGGCTGGGGACCAGGGAGGAAGTCCCCTACTAATGATTAGGGGACATTTTGGAAAGGGAAAGAAGGAGCCTTAGGAAAGAGGCAGAATTCAGGCTGACCCAGATGCCACTTCCAACTCTCTGATCAGGGCATGGACATCTCAGCCACTGGCCTTGATGGCACCCAGGCAGGGAGCCTCCTCAAAGGGCAAAGGAGGAAAATGAATATTCTTTGATATGGCTCTTCCACTAGAGTGTGAAGAGCATAGAAGAAAGGAGAGTGTCCTTGCCTGACTCCAGGAGCAAAAGTTAAACCCCACCAGCCAAGGAGACTCCTGCCTCTTACAGCTCTAAAGCCAGCTCCTTGACGGCTGTCTCCAACCCCTAACTTCACACTGAACCCCCAAAGGAAAATGACTAGAAAGGTCCACATCTCCTAATGAACAAGCCAGCACACCTGCTTCAGGGGAGTTGTTACCCAAGCAGACACCCCAGCCCACCCTCAGGCCCGTCCTCTCAATTGTGCTCAGAGGGTTTTCATGGATGTGCTGTTCCCAAGAGCTGCCCTGGCCTCTCTCCACCGGAAGTCCTTCTCTTCTTCCCCTTACACCAAGAGGACCTTGCCTGTCAAACCCACACTAGAAGGGCTTTGTCACCAATCCACATTCACGGGAGACCTTGAGACATAGGTATCACCAAGGTGAGTAGGGAAAATATGACAAAGAGTAGTCTGTGGGTGGGTAGGTGGGTGGGTGGCAGAGGTGACCCCAGAGAAAAATGAGTCCTAGAGTAGCTTGCATAGGGGAAGAAGACAGCCAGGCACCAAAGTTCTAGAATATTCATGCTAAGGGTTTTTCTAGAGTGAACAGTTACTTATGGACTGCATACAGAGTGAACAATCTGATCAGCCCTGTCCCCATCTTGCTCTCTGGGTCTCCATGGGACACTAAGCCATAAAGAAACTCCAAGAAGGCAGGGAAGCAAAAGAAAGGCCTGACGCTCTCTACCTGTGTCTGCTTGAGCCAGTTTCTAAATCTCTCTGTGTCCCTTCTGGTCAAATGATTAAGCCAGTCCTTGCTTCCCTAACGAGGTTGCCATGAACCCTCAGGAAGCAAGAGGAAGTACCATCCCTAAGTCCTGGGGCCAGTGTGAATATGTTAGGACCTGCTTGTCCTCCAGAACAATCTTTCTCCCTGATTCCTTTCTGATAGAGTCCCAGACTTCTTCTGATATATATTCAAAGAAGATTACCACTGAAGGTCTAAGCTACCCAAAAATGGCCCAACAAATAGAAGAAAAATAGTGACCTTTCATGGGAGATCTCTTACTCTCTGGCCTCACCTCATGAGGAGATGGGTGTTCATCCAGACGGGTGTAGTCACAGCCATCCTGAGACTGAAGAGGGCCTGTAAGGGGCATCCACTGAGTTGAGAAATGGAGCAGCTTGCATTCTTGATGACACTGTTGGGCACTGACAGTCAGTTTCCTAGTGCCTACCTTCCCTCTTGTACTAGTTCCTTTTCTATTGTTATGAAAAAACAGCATTACCGAGTCACCTTATTTAAGAAAACATTTAATTGGGCTTATGGTTCCAAAGGGTTAAAGCTAAGACACGGTGGCAAGAACAGCTGAGACTTTACACCTTGATCTACAAGTGGGAGCAGAGAACACACTAGAAATAGCATGAGTCTTTTGAAACCACAAAGTCTACCCCCAGTTACACACTTACTCCAACAAGGGCACACTTCCTAATACTTCCCAAATGGTTCCTTCCACCAACTAGGGACCAAGGAGTCAAGCATATGAACCTATGAGGGTCATTCTCATTCACATCATCACATTCCACTTCCTGGTTCCCATAGACTCATGCCCATATCATAATGCAATATGGTTTTAGTTAAACTTCAGAAGTCTCCATTGTCTTTCCATCTCAACAATATTTAAAAGTTCAAAGTGTTTTCTGGAACTCAGGGTAATCTTGTAACTGTAACATCCTGTAAATCAAAATAAAAATTACATACTTCAAAATAAAATGGCACAGATTATACACTGCCTTTCCAGAAAGGAGGGATGGGGCAGAGTGAAGAAATACTGAACCAAAGCAAGACCAAAACCCCACAGGGCAAACCATGCATCTTATAACTCCATGTTTGATATCAAAGTTTAAATGGCTCTTCCCTCCCAGCTTTGCTGAAGAAAGCACACTTCTCTCTCTTGGGATGGTTCCAGTCCCTGTCTATAGATCCCCTTGGCAGATACCTCATGGCTCTAGCATTCAACATCTTGTGTCTCCAACACAACCCAGGCTTCACTTTCACAGCGTCATACAATGACCCCTCAGGGCCTCCTGTCCTCTCAGGGCTTTCATGCAAGGCCTGCCCTGATCCACATTGCCTGGGTTCAGTGGCTCTCCTTAACCTTGGAAGAAGATTGCAAAGCCTCTTTACTCCTGTGTCCTTCATGACTCTAAAGTCAGAACCATGTGGATGATGCTGCCAAGTCTGGCTGCCAACTTGGGATGGACCCTGCCTGCTACGAATCACATTTATAGCAGATTTGCTTTGCTGTTGGTTTTTAGGAGTAGAAAAATCCTTAGGCCTTTGCCTTTCCCAGGTTGGAAGCTTAGCTGGGTGGGATCTTGCCCTGAAGATACCCCTCTCTTTATTCCAATGTGAATCAGGCCTCTTCTTACACAAGTGCAAGCCTTGGCTCCAACTTTAAATTTTTTGATGTTCTTTTTCTCTTCAAACTACATGTTTTGTGGGGTTCTTCTTTTTTTTGTCCCATTTGTTCTTTTTCATTGTAGACCAGCATAAGAATGATAACAAATAACCACATAAGAGAGTCAATATTCCGCTATCTTGAAATCCCCTCCACCAAAGAAATTAGCTCATTAATTTTTAATTTAGCCCCAGGCAAATTCTTAGGACAAGCGCAGAAAGCAGCCACACTCTTTGCCAAATTATCAGAAGAATGATCACTAGCCCAGTTGTTAATATTGTTCTCTCCCTGAAACCTCTGGAGCAGTGCCTTTCCTGTCCACATGGCTCTCAGCACTACTGTCTTACAAGCTCCTACTAGGATGGCACATGAAGTTCCGCTATCAGCATTCAGCTGCTTTCCCGGCTGTGGTGGTCTGGATGAGAATGGCCCCCATAGGCTCATAGGTTTGAATACTTGGTCCCCAATTGGTGGTACTGTTTGAGAAGGATTAGAAGGTATGGAGAGCTGTTCTGTATAACTGACATGAATGCTTCATGGTATGGTTAAGGGAAAGGTTTTTACTGTAGAAATGAGAGAGAGAACAACCAGAGACATCTGGAAGAGTCCAGAACAGAGAAGAAAGAAGTAGACTGAAGATGGCCAGAAGACTGGACAAGGATAGGAGAAAAGCAGAAGAAGAGCAGAGAGAGAAAGGGAAAGAGGGAGGGAGGGAGGGAGGGAAGGAGGGAGGGAGAGAGACAGAGAGAGGGAGCGAGAGCGCGAAAGAGAGAGCATATTAAGAAATAATAGGGTTATAATGAGAATGAGTAGCTAGGGGGAATTCATGGTAGGGGAGGGGGTGAGAAGAGCTAGGATGCTAGGATGGACTTTGAGATGTGTAACAGGTGCTTGTGATACTGAGGGATCCCAGAGGCCAGCTTGTGCCTTGGTATGATAATAGGTACCACAGATACATATGTCCCTTCTTCCTTTTGGAATTTGGGGAAATGGCGTTTCCTTTGGATCTGACAGTCACAGGTGCTAGAAAGCCTGCATGCTTCCCCCATGTTCACTGAAGAACCAGCCTGTCTCCATCTTATGCTTAAAAGCCATCTTATCGTAAAGACAAATTAGGTTCATTCCTGTTTATGATTAAACTTCCCAAGGATTGGGCTATGCCCTACCTATAACCTTAATGGTTCTCTATTGCCTGTTCCAGCAATGGCAATCATGTCTTTGTTTCAAAAAGTAACCATCTTGCAATCCTCCCTTTGTTTCAAAAGAGTTGTTATGGCTACCTTGTTAGGACTGCCTTATGGCCACCTCGCAATCAAGCCTTTGTTTTGGGAGGTCATTATGACTAATGTGTTATGTTTATGTTCTGCTCCTATAACCCCACCTATTTTGCCCACTAAACCTCCCATTTGGAAATCCCCTACAGCTGAGCTGTAGAAGCTTTGTCTTCCTCACATCCAGTGTTGACCCTTGAACCCCACTTTAGCAGGAGGCAGCCTGTGTATACCAATTTTTTAAAAAGCTTGCTTTAATTAATTTGGCCAAAATGATTTGGGTCAGTGGTCTTTTTCCTCCCATCTTTGGGATTAATGTTACCAGGACAGGTAAGGTGGCTCCACAGGATGGAGGAGGCAGGAAGGGAATAAAGAGAGGTCCCAGGATCCACAGTCATCTGAGGTCCAGCCATCTGAGAGACCATCCCCTCATCCAAGCCTTCCTTAGGACATGAAATGTGTGTCCCATATCTGTATGCAGTCTGTTCTTGAGTCATCCCTAGACCTGGGATGAATCGTGGACCCTGACCCAAGCAGTCCTTACATCCTTTCCCTCATGGCCAATATCCTGAAATGGGGCATTTATTGCCTCCTTGCTCTACTCAGGCCTTGACCCAGGCCCCAGGTTATCAGAAAACAAAGGAAGACAGGAGGTGGCTGAAGAGCAGGGACAGGTTTACTTTGGAATGAACCTGAGAAGGGCTCTCATCAGGGACAGAGAGGGGAAACTTCTTGTATAGGTCAGGGTTCTTGTCATGCTGGGAATGGGACTGAGTCGCAGTTCAGCTAGGCGGTGTTAGTGGTTAGACTACTGGAAGAATGGTACTGGGGTGTTGACTTCAGGAAATGGGCTTTGGAGAATTGAAACCACTCACTGCAAGGAAGAGGGGGCTATTTGGGTCTAAATGGGGGCTGCTCTGCTGGAATGTCATCATGGGAAGTGGGGCAGTTATTCAAGCCGAAATGTAGCTCACAGGAAGGGAAGAGGCTGGTTGGGTTACATCTCACACAGTTGACAGTGAGGCACTCCCTAATAGTACAAAACCCACTAGCTGTGTCCTGTGGTCATCAGCAGCACTGAAGGGCTCCAGGTAGAAGATACCAGCCACAGATGTGGGATGGTTCATCCCTAACAGGCTTGAGGGCCAGCCAGCCCAAACCAGGAATAAGATACTTTCTGAGAGCCAACCTGACCTGCCTAAGGGCCTTAGCAACAGCAGCCAAGACATGATCAGCAGATGACCTGGACCAATGAGAGGCAGCCATGTCACACCAGCAGATGCATATTCATCAGACCTTCCCCTGGGGCAGGGTAGAGGGTATATCAGGCTTGCCTCTTCCTTAATAAACTGAGCTTGTTGTTTCAACATTCTCCTAGAGTCTGTGTCATTGACTCTGCACCTACTTGGCCCCCCTCCCCCAAAGGGAACAACACAGGACCCTGCCACACAGAGAGATACTTTTTAGGAAGATTCTACAAAGACCATGTGAAGATGAGTCACAAGGTAGGCCAGCCAGCCTCCCTCAGCACCCAGGCCTCAGGGTCTGTATACAAAGCTGATTGGTTGCTGGATCCTGTCTGGGAAGCCTCGCCTTCCCACTGAGCCAAACTTCTGAAAGGAATAATGTATTTATAGTATAGCAAATGCACTCCTCTGTTTTAGTACTTCAATTGCACTGGCATAGTAGGCCCTTCTCATACATTTGCTTAATTACTCTTCCCAATAATTAATGGGGTAGGTACCATTCTAATTCCCATTTTACAGGCAAGGCTCCCCAATGCTCAGAAAACTCAAAGAAAATGGCCAAATTCCCCAGCTGTAAAGCAGCAGAAACTGCAGGAAGTCCAGATCCAAAAGACCTGCCTCTCTTAAGGAGGCGCCTATCTGTGCTCTTCACTGTGACCACCATGAACGCTGTGCTTTGCAACGTGGGAGGGAGGAGCATGGGCTGATGGAAGTTTCTCTGAAACATCCTCTCATGTGTGTATGCCTGTTAAGCATTCCCTATAGGCAGAGCTTGGATCTGAGCTGCTACCCCAGGCAGAGAGGGCTGTCAGAAGCTGGACCTACATCCTGATTTCACTTGGCCCCCCTCTGACTGAGTTCTGAGAAGCCAAATTGACACACATGGGAAGAGTGAATCACTTCGAATTCCAGCTTGTGCTCTCTATGGTGGACAGGAGTTGGGCATGATGCCAGGAGTTAACAATACCAAAGGTTCCTGTGTGTCCTGGGGAGGGGCCCTGGGTGGTCGAACAGGGCAGTCCATGAGACCAGGCTCCTAAAGGCAGAGGAGGGGAGTCTTGCAGGGTTATTCCCCCTTTGGTTTTCTGATGCCAGTAGATATTAATAGGAAACCAGCTGGGCCTCAATTAATGGTGTTGAATCTCTGGGACCTACCAATTGGCCTCTATTCTGATTTCATTCATTCCTTCCCTACATCAAGTCATCCTGCTTTGAAAAGAGACCATCACCTGATGCACAGTGCCTGTGATCAGGCTGGATTCCCAGCCTCACCCTGAGGCCACCCTGGTAGACCATGGAATCAGTGAAGAGGGAATTCATTGTGCCCTCCCTCCCCACCCTCCCATCTCCCACCTCCGCCACCCACATATACACACTTCTACTTTGTTAATTAAGGAAGCCATTTGGGCCCTGTGAAGGAGCTATTGTGCCCTGCCTCTCAAAAGCAACAGGCAGCCGCCACTCTCAGAAACAGTTGGCATGACGACTAAGCCACAAGGACACTTTCAAAACGGGCAATTTAGCTTTAAATGATCATTGCATTTTTAACTGGATGTCACATTCCTGTAATTGCACAGACAGCTAATTGGGCAATTGTTCTCCATTTTTTATTTCTGTTCCTTTTCCACTTCATGTTTCTATGCACAAGTGTACACACTAGCCCTCAGACAGTCCCACACACATGCACGGGCACCCACACAGAGTCATCCACAAGGTGGGCCAAGTTGACAGCTCTATGGACAACAATGACTAGCCACAAGAGGAGCGTGGCCTCAGTGCTGGACCATTTGGTAGCTGCTGATTCATCAGCATCCTCATCTGTGATGGGCAGCCCCTGATGCTCCCACATCCCCTCTTCTCAGACCAAGGATGCTCATGAGGGTCAAGATATTAGAAAGCCTGTGCGCGCGCACACACACACACACACACACACACACACACACACACACACACTGACAGCAGGGGAATCAGTGTGTGACTCCCTTATTTACCTGGGAAAGTCTGACCTGGCTCTTCTTATATTTTTAGATTCTGAAGCCTGTGGCCACAATATGTATCCATCTTTTTTTCAACGTTACCCCTCACAGAAAACACAAATGTTACCATCTGAGGGAGAATGGCCTGGACTGTGAAGAGATGCTCGGATTTAATCCTGGACCCTGTGGCCACATGCGTGGCTCCTGAACTGGAACCCAGAGAGACGAGTTCCCTGTGTCGCTGTACTAAGTTGCACAAAACTGTATTTATTAAATGTATTTGTGGGTGCAGGTGTGCCAGGACACTCGTGGGGAGGTACCTCAGAGCACATGTCGAGGGCAGAAGACAACTTTCAGGAGTTAATTCTCTCCTTCTACCAATCTCTGGGTTCCTGAGATTGAACATGGGTCCTCAGGTTTGGCAGAACCTGCCTCTCCAGCCCTAATTTTTGTTTCCAAAACACCAATCTTGGGAAAGTCCCTGTATTGCTGGCTTTCTGTGTTAAATGCGCTCCAGAGAAAATGTTTCTATCAAACCCTGGGACAGGTTGTTCCTCCTAAAAAAGCAGAGAAAACTGGTTCACTCATCTTAATTACTGTTTAAAATCTAAATTGCTGCTCCAATAAACTGGACATCAATGGATGCGCTCAACTTGTGTTTCAGCCCAGGGCAGATGGCTAATTCTGCTGCTGAACTGAGCCGAAACCAAGAGATGAAAGGCTGGAAGAGGTCCTGTCACTCTGAGAGGGAAGGGAAGCCATATTTCCATCTCAGATGATAGACGCCATTGTGACCTCTCAGAGCTCAATTGTGAGCCTTTTTGAGTCTAAAACCCTTCCTTTGTACTGCTTTGGTGACAACTGTTTAATCATGTTCTATTCATAGAAATGACAGCAGAATCTTCTTGTTTCTCACATATCAAATAAGATAATGCACAGGGAAGTCAAGTTCTGGGAACAAATAATTGAATTGTTAGACTCCCACAGGCGGTGAGATCATGAGGCCTGTTAGAGGCTAGGTGTGTGGGCAGAGGGGGCCTTCAACCTGCCACATCTCCAAATAAATTTGTCCTCAGCCCACAGCCCGGCCATCAATAAAATGCAAGGCTAATTTTAAGAGCTTAATGGAAAGACAATGAGGAGGAATCTGACATTTATCAAGTATCTTTCACACGGAATTATTTTATCAGACCCCTACTGTGGCCTATAATATATGATGTTCCATTAATTCCATTTTGTGGACGGGGCACTGAGGTAGGGAGGAGAGACAATTACCACAGCATGTCCAGTCAGTAAGGTGCTGGGTCCTTTCTCTTGCACAGCTGTTTCCTGCTTTTCAAAACAACCCAACTGCCACAACACTACCGTCCCATTGGCTGCCTACACAGCTGATCATGGTCACAGCAGGCTAAAGCAACTGTGTGGAAACATCTCCAGCACTTGAGGCTGTAGGTCTGTCCGGAGGCCGGGCAAGCTGCTTGGTACTCATTATGCAGCGAGAATGGCTCAGTCTCACATCTCTGGCCTTTTTCATCCTTGAGTGCTCTGGGCACCTCCAAAGCCTCTGGCTGGAGTGGGACAGACACAGATAGACGCTTTTTGTTTTGTTTACAAGAAGGCAGCGTTTCTTATTTTCAAAAATAAGAGGCTGGGACTGTATCTTGGAGGACTTGGGGGAATGAGTTTGATCCAAATACATTGTATGAAGTTCTCAAAGAACTTCTACAACTGTTTTTAAAAATTAGAGGCTAGGGAGATGGCTCAGTGGGTAGCGTGCCTCTGTGTGAACATGAGGACCTGAGTCCAGATCTCCAATACTCAGGCAAAAGTGAGCAGAGCAGCCTGTGTATCTGTTATCCCAGTGCTGGGATGCGGAAAGAAGAGGAAGTGGATGCGGGAGGTGAACAGGCAGCCCCTGGAAGCCTGATAGTCAGTCGATATAGCCGACACAGGGAGCTTCAGCTGCATCCAATGAGAGACTTTGTCTAAAAAAATAAGATGGAGAGCGATAAGATGGAAGACTACTCAAAACCCATTTCTGGCCTTCACATGTGCACATGCGGGCAAATATACCTGTGAGCACACATATGTATATGTACACAAGAAATTTTTCAAAATACATAGTTGATGTCAGATTAAAAAGTCAACTCAGTGCAAAGAAATGCAAAACAATTAGAAATATAATGTGGAACATGTACGTATAAGCAAATATAATTGCTTCAGACATCAGCACATGGCCATTGGTCTGCAAATCTACACTCTTGCTGGGCTTAGGGGTTGGGGGAGGATATTGGTTTTAATTTTTTTAAATTTATTTTATTCTTTCAATAGGTATCCCAGGAGTTTTGGTCCAACCCTCATTCTCAACCCTCAATGCAGAAATCCATCACCGCCCAGGATCCCTAAGCTGAGACTCCCTCCAGCTCAGGTGTCTGTCTCTCCGGTCTGAGGCACACATTGGAGTAGGCATCTGAGAACAGCATTCATTACCTGGGAGATATGGTGCTAACAACAGTGGGCTGTCCTGCACTCAGATGACGTCTGCATTTTTGATTTCCTAGAGCTGTGACGACAAGGTAACACCCAGTGAGTACTTTAAATAGCAGACACGTCCTGTCTCCAGATCTAGAAGCTAGAAGGCCAAGAGGGAGCTGCTTATAGGATAGTTCCTTCAAAGGCTCTGAGGGAAAACCTGCCCCCTGTCACTCTTCCCATCTTTGATGCTCCCTGGCTCCTGCTGCCTTGGCCAAATCTGCCTCATACCCACAGGCTGTTCTTCCTGCATGCATGTCAGCCTTCTTTTATAAGGTTGCCACTCAAAGTGGGTTAGGGGTCCACTCTGCTTTCATATCTCCTCATCCTACATAATTCCCTTAAAGGCTCCCAGTTCCAAATAGAGGTCATATTCTAAGATACTGAGGAGTCAAACCTCAACATGTGTGCTTTGTGTGGGTTGGGGGCAGTGAAAACCATTGAAAGCACCAGAAAGATTGGTATAAGCCAGTCGTGCCCTTACTGTTTTTTGGGTCCCTGGTTTGGAGGTGGGCATGTCACAATTAGCCAATGAGACCAGAGAAATGCTTCCAGAATGTCCTAGGAAATACTCACACGCAATGGTTCTATGTCCAGATGGGTTGACAGGAGCATTTTATATCGGCAGAATGGTGATTTAACCCAGACAAACTTCAGGGAGCCTCTCAGGTTCCTAAAGAGAAAGCCAGGATCGGACTTCTTCCTCACAGCTCTGTCAAGCGTGGGTGTGACATCTGGAACTACTGTAGCCATCACGCCACCCTGAGGCTAGCCCGCAACCAGGTGCACACCGAAGAGAGAAACTCACCGAGTGGCCACACCCTGATGGATGCTCCCTGTTGTGTCCCTTGTGTTCTCAGCGGAGGCCCTGACAACCTTTTCCTGTCTCTTCAGTCACTTCAGGGAGGCATTTTTTGTCGTCTACTTCTCTAAGCATTCTAACTGATACTAACTAACTAAAAAAAAAAAAAAAAAAAAAAAAAAAACCAGAAGGAGTAGAAATATTGTTTGGAATTTCTTCAGTCCATCAGCTTTCGAAATGATACAATCGTGATGATAGGTATATTTAAGGAAAATTACACTACTTCAAGCTTGGCACAGAAGACCAATTAATGTACACATTCTCTTAGTTGAAAGCAAAAGTTCTTTTGTTCTCCAATTTGCCTCAGAATCACCTAGAGGGTTTATTAAAACAGCTAGCTGAGTTCATCCGACTTGGATCTGAAGGATGCCACACCGAGAACGGCTGGGCTCACAAGACAAACCTATGTCTGAAGCATCCTGCTCTATGTGCTCCCTTCCTGTGTGGGGGGCTCTAAATTAGCTGTAGCCAGCCTGTCGTTGATGGACTAGCCACCGCTGTTTCCCTGTCATTCACTTCTCACAAGGAACCTTTGAAGTGGGTTCATCAGTCACAATATGCAAGGAAACTAAGGCACACAGAAGCTCCCAAAGTCTGCTTACCAGACACAAAATACTGCTGCAAGCTTGAAGCGTACCCAGCATGACAATCTGAAAAGCACAGGCCTCACAGTTTTAAGCGAAAGGGTGACTGGCTGAAATTAGCCACCCTCTGCCTAACAGGTGAATGGCTTAGCCCAGTGGAAGCTGTTCAGGCCCCTGTTCTGAAGGATTGGTCTCAGAGGCTGAGGCCACAGGGTTGACCATGGTGCTCTGCCATTTCCTCACCCACGGTAGATGCTGCTAGCCGGTGGAGGACAAGAGACAGCAAGGAGACTGTGCAGCCATCCAAGCCCCTGCCTCCTAGCCAGGTCCTGGCACACTATATGCACTGGTGTCTGCTTTCATATTGCAGAGAGCAGACAGTGTTTCCCTGGGTGGACAGAGAAGACAGGAGAACATCCCGAAGGCAGGCCCTGTCTGCTCAGGTGGCCTGAGCTCTAGGGCCAGCAGTTGATTCCAGGATGAAATGTCACTCATGCTGAGAGGCACAGCTGCACACCTTTCTAAAATACTGGACACTCCAAAGAGGCAGCCGAAGTTAGATTTTGTTTCTGTTGTCTTAGCATCTAAGCTTATAAATGTCACAGACCACTTTTCTTTGAAAACCAGGAATCCAGAAAGATTGGATAGAGCCAAGTCGGTGTTCTCTACTGAGGACTGATTTGTGTGCAGGAGAGTGGAGCTGGCACCCCTGGCTCCCCAGGCAGTGCCCTGGGAAATGATGTTCCTTTGAAAAGGCACAGTGTTCAGACACACCCCCACAGTGCCCACTGATGTTTTTCTGGGGACATCCTGACTTCATTGCTCTCCTGCCACACTCACACCAAGTCCACCTTTCCATTCAAGGCTGACCACAGCCCAAGCTCCTGGCCTTGGCCTGGCTCCCCCCAGATAGCCGTGTGTGGCTGTTTGCTGAGCTCTGCTGTCTCTTCATGCCTCGGTGGAAACCCAGAATGAACCTGCTGAAACTGCTTCCCACGGCACTGATTGGCCCACACTCTTTAAATAATAATAATAATAATAATAATAATAATAATAATAATAATGCATACGGAGTCTGAAGAGATGGCTCAGCAGTTAAGTGCACTGTCTGCTCTTTCAGAGGACCCAGGTTCAGTTGTTAGCACCATGGCAGCTAACAATTACCTGTAGCTCCAATTCCAGGGGATCCAACATTTTCTTCTGGCTTCTGTGGGCCCTGCATGCATGTGATGCACAGACATACATGCAGGCAAAACACCCATTCACATAAAATACCCTCCCTTCAGTGCATGTGGTGTGTGTGTGTGTGTGTGTGTGTGTGTGTGTGTGTAGTATGTAGGTGCGAATATGACACAACATGCATGTGGAGATCAGAGAACAACTTTGAGGAGTTGGTTCTCTCCTTCCAGGATGTAAGTCTTGCAGATTGAATGAAGACCGTCAGACTTAGCAGAAAGCACTTTTCCCTGCTAAGCCATCCAATGGCTCATCACAGTCTTCATTTTATAGACAACAGCTGACAGGCACAAGGTCAAACAGCATGTGAGTGGCTAAGCAGTCAGAAAGAAGCCCCGTCGAGTTAGTGCTGGCGAGAAGTCTGCTGGCCTGTGCTTTCATTTACTAAGCTGAGGCAGGGAGCTGGAGCAAGATATATCAACAGGAGTGAAGCAGAAGAAGCCACTGGGAAGGGAATTACCCCTTTCTGAGGGCCACTTCTGTCCTGGGTGTGAGAAACGACCCGGTGTGGAACATCAGCTTACCTCTCACTCTCCTACAAGCCACAGAGGATCTGCCCACAGCAGACAGCTCTTCCCTATCAGAGCTGGGATGAGAAACAAGTATCGCCCCTCGAAGTCCACAGCTCCTCCTCTGATGCCTCCCAGCTCCAGCTCCACAGGGCCAAGCAACCCCTCCTAGTGGGAGTTGTCCCATGAAATCTCCACAAGCCAGGCCACCGCCCGTCACCACTAGATTACTTCTCGGGAAAACTGTTGAAGTTGCTCCATTTTGACATGGGTGGGATGATGTGAGGTGTGGACCTTGGTGTCGGCTTTCCTTCATTTGCTGCAATGCTTCTGAGCACATTCATGTTTTCGCATGTTCACCCCTTGTTCTGTTACTATGAAGCTCTGTATCTATCCAGCATACCGGAGTGTGCTCATCCACTCACCAGCTGATGGACACTTAGGCCACTTCAAGATTTTGGATTATTATGACTAAAGCTGCTATGAACAGTCACACATACCGTCTCTGTGTGGAGCTATGTTTTCAGTTTTCTTGAGTAAATACTTAGAAATGAAACCTCTGGGTGCTGTGGGAAGGGTGTTCTTGATGTCATAGGAAACTGCCCAACTGTTTTCCAAAGTGGCCTTCTTATTTTGCGAGCCTGCCCACGGTGGGCGAAGTTCCGGTTGCACTGTGTTCTTGCCAACACATGAGATTGTTTTAGTCATCTATGGGTGTGTGTTGTTTTCAACTAATGCTGCAGAACATCCTTCTGTGCATTTGTCTGACAGCTGTCTCTTTTCTTTAGAGAGGTGCATATTCAAACAGTTACCTACATTTTTAATTACATTGCTGGCCTCCTTATTCTTAAGTTGTAAGAACTCTTTCACGTATTATATATAGATATGCATTTCTTCTCGGGCAAGTCTTTTTGCAAACATTTTTTTTGACCAGTCTAAGAAGAGCTTTGTGTTCTTCCTAATGATGCTCTAGAAGACACTGTCTTCTGATGAAGTCCAGCTTCACCAATTTTTCAAATTCATGCCTTTTGTGCCCTACAGAATTATGTGCCAAGTAGAAGAACACTAACCTTTTTCTTGTGTTTTCTTTGTAGTTTTGCGGTTGAACCTTACATTTATGTCTATGAACTATTTAAATTTTATATGGTATGATGTAAGAGTCAAGAGTCATCCTTTTGCATAATGATATCCAAATGTCAACCTTTCTCTTTTAGGAGAATTCTTAGTTTGTGCCTTTTTTTTTTTTACATGCAGTTATGAAAAAACAGAACATTGAAACACCGCGAAGTGTTTTTGAATGTTTACATTTAACAGGTTAATCCTTTTAGCCAAGAAGATTAAGTATACTCTGATTTGCTAAAATTGTCTCAAGGCCCCTGGGGATAGACCTTACTCCAGCCTGCCCTGCACCATCCCCGGATCTTCTTCCCCAGGAGAACGGAAGGCTTCTCAGGCTCACAGTCTGGCCTTTGACATACAACACAGCAGTGGCTGCTCGCAGGCAGATCTGTGGTCTTATGTGTATGCGTGCCACATATGCATTTTATACGACATGGATAAATTAATCCTGTGATTCTCACAATTAACAACATCTCTCTAGCCTCCTGTTATAGCCGGGTTATCTGAGGCCCAGACAGCACTGACAAATGAAAGAACAAAGGAGCCGGGCGTTGGTGGC
>CABHPP010144817.1:0-28732 GCA_902168425.1 Peromyscus attwateri | reverse complement strand
TCTCTCTCTCTCTCTCTCTCTCTCTCTCTCTCTCTCTCTCTCTCTCTCTCACACACACACACACACACACACACACACACACACACACACACACGCGCGTGATGATATTTGGAGGTGGAGTTTTATGGGGGACATTAAGTTTAGATGAGGTCACGAGGACAGGGCTGCCATACTAACATTAGGAAAAGACTAGAACTTGTTGGTTTTCTCCTGTGCAAGGACTATGGTTTCACCGAGCCATGAAGAAGGATCTACACACACTTGTGGCTGTGGCTAAAGTGAGCAGGGAAACAGGCCAGTTGTAATTCTTAGATTAAGGCTTTTGCCTAGCTTTGGCAGTAGAAGTCCTTTGGAGTAGTGACAGTCAGTTT
This sequence comes from Peromyscus attwateri, assembly GCA_902168425.1. NCBI lineage: Eukaryota > Metazoa > Chordata > Mammalia > Rodentia > Cricetidae > Peromyscus > Peromyscus attwateri. The sequence goes on along the minus strand of CABHPP010144817.1, from coordinate 28,361 downwards.
TCTTCTGAGAAGTGGTCCTAGTAGATCTCCCTCACTCTAACTGATAGTCTTAAACCCATGTACATATGCACAATACTTATTGGGCTCAATGAGATACAAAAAGAAGGCATGAAATCAAGACTGGGATATGTCAGGGAAGAGCCCTAGAAGAAGTTGCACTGGGATTAGGAGTGGATATGATCAAAATGTATTATATACATGCAAGAAATTTTCAAATCACATGTAGTTTTTCTTGGAGGTCTTTATCTAATTGTTCTTTCTGGAGTCTTATAATCCACACTTTAAAAAGAGAATTAGCATGTTCTATCTCATTTCCCTAAAGCTACACTTATGCAGCCTATTCCACTTGGCAAGGTGATCACACATTGCTAGGTTTTTCTTTTGTTCTGGAGAATACTGATGGCAAATGAACTTGTCACTCTGAGTCTACCAATGGTTACTGCCTTGTGAAGTCTTCTCTGATCTCAGTCTATTCTGGGAAGAAGCATTGTTCTCTCCCAGTGCCTACATGAAAATGTTCATCATTTCTTATCTCCTGCCACTTTCTAGCAATTGCAGGTTATCTCCACTCACATCACTCTTATCTATATTCCTAGAACCTGGTAAGTGACTGAGATACATCAGGTGTTAATTTTCTGCACCTATTGGCTAAGTGAATGGATACACGCAGATTTATTCACTAGAAGACATGACAGTGAGGAAGAAATGAAGGATTATATTGGAAACACCACATCTGAAAGGAAAAGAACATCATGGTGATGGAGCTTCACAATAGAGACATAGAAGAGGCTATTTTTACTACTATTCTATGAGTGTGGTCCCTCACCCTGTATTTTATGAATGCCTATGTGACAATTAGGGCTTCATCAGTGAAGCAACCTCTATATTGTAGTTGTACAGCAGAATCTAGAGCCCTGTTGTTATCTAAACTAAAACCCAAGTAAGAATCAGAAACCAGAAGAAGAAACTAAACAAGATCTAAAGGAAGCTGAAACAATTGCAGCTACAGCTTTACTCACACAGGACAGTCAACTGATGAGTATCCATACAGATATTGATTCCTTTCTGCCTCCATGTCACTCAGGAATCCCTCTGTGGCCTAATCTAGACAGAAACACAGAAGACAGGGACTTCTTGGAAGAATCTTCAACCTAACAGAGTTGACAATGACATCTCTTTAGCAAAGTTGGTGCTAGAGGTCAAGAAATGGTTCCTGTGAGTCATGATGCTTGATCACTCTTATTGGATACTTGATGCATCAAAGCAGTGTTGGGTTTCTTGCCATAGTCCTGTGAACATATCATCTGTTAATTTTATTGTCTCTCTGTCACTCTAATACAGGACACACAGTTAGATCTCAGCTGTATAACAGCTTCTATTAATGCCTTCAAGATGCAAAGAAGGAACAGAGTCAATTTTAACAGCGCTCTTGCTCCTCATGACTGCATTTGAAAGCCTGTGGGCCCCTGCTCCAAGTATGAGCCAATGTTCCAACACTGCAGCAGAAATGGCCAAACCAGCCTCCACTGTGTTATTTGATATACTGTCTAAACACTGAGATGAGTGTAGATTAGTGGTAAGAAATAAGTGGGCAAATGGGTTCATACCTAATTACTTGAATAACTCACATGACCATAAAATACAAACAAGATAATTGCTCAAAATTATAACTATTCTTAGTGTTCAGGCTTTTTCCCTGTGGATTGTTATATAGGAGACAACATGTGATAAAATCAACAATGTCCTCAGCAACAGTCTGAAAGTACTCACAATAATAAGCTTTGCAGGGCCACTCATTATAATGTCCTTCAATGTAATCAAGTGGCACCACACAAAAGCACATTTTAATAAAGAGCTTTATGGAGGTCTGGAATGATAGGCATGAGCCAGAACAACATTTCAATATATTAAATTATGTCTTCTAGATAGAATTTTTTATTCTTTGCTCTTCATAGGTAAGCCTGAGAGAACAGTTAGTGTGGCTTTTTAAAGTTTTAAAAGTCAAATCTTCAGCTGCAGTAAAATATTAAAATAAATGTAGAGGAACATGGATTCTACTTTCAGCTACATGCCAGTCAAGGGTCCCCTGGTGATGTGTTTATCTAAGTTGTCTTATTACCAATAAAAATCTCAGGAGTCAGATATTAGGGTAAAAAATCTAATAGATCAAGAAAGCAGCAGAGGAAGAACCAGCTGACACTCTCTCCACACTTCCCATTTCAAAAAGGACCACACACACACACACACACACACACACACACACACACATCCAAGTCTCTCTGTTTTCTTTCATGCACATCTCTCTATCTATGTTCCTGGCTTCTATATGGCTAACTCCAGTCAGCTAACCACTGATTCCACCCCGATTCAAGGTTAACATTATTAACAGTCTCAGCATGTAAGTGTAATCAAATATCCCATAACATTTCCCCTTTTTTGTCTAAATAAAAAGGAAAGGTTTTAACTCTGACACAGTCAAACTGTATAGAATAAGAATAATTATCAGGTATTGTCCAAATAAAAAGGAAATGTTTTAACTCTAACAAAGTAAATTATATGCAATAAGAACAATTATCTGTATTGTTTAAATGAAAAAGAAAGGTTTTAGCTCTAAAAAAAAGTAAAACTATATACAATAAGAGCAATTATCAGGTAAGAATTACATTCATAATGTCCAGTCAATTTGTATTTAGCAAATTTTAAGAAAATACTATCTATTCTACATTTATGAATCCAGTGTTTTATAGATAAATCACTTTCTATCATAACTTTTATTACCAGCCTAAATTATCCTTTTAGATTTAAAAACATTTCTTAGATAAATAAATTAAGCTTTTATGTCTCTCAACCTCATAAACCTTACATTTCTTTTATAAGTTTCTTTTCAGAATTTGGTAACAAATTCAACTCTATCAGAAACTTGAGAAGGATACACTATTATCTAAGTAAACAACTTCTAAAACTATATAAATGACAGAACCACCTGGCTGCCTGGATGCCCCAAGGTTCCTCTGCAACATTGGGGCATCCATCTTCAGCCTACAGACTACAATATCTGACAGACCTTTTCTTGAAGCATGAATTTGGAAGGACTGTCCTACCTTGTCTTTGCAAAGTCCAGCAGTCACATTCTTTTGTGTTCTGCTTGTCAAATTTGGACAGCATACTGTCAGCAGTTGAGGCAAGGGCAGTTTCTTATCCAACGGCTAACTTTGCCACAATGAAAGCAAACTCCATGTGGAGGTTCTTTAATGCCCATCATCTTCTCTGAAGTAGATTGGTGCTGCCAAAAGCAGACATATCTCACTGTCTTGAAAAACCTTATGTTTCTAAAAGATCTATATGCCATATTCTGTATATCTCTGGAGTGTTTGAAGACCATTTATTTATCTAAAATATGTCTCTGACCTTGAAAACATACCTAACATGGCTACAAATTTGATTGTTACAGATGATTTAACAACTAACCTGCATTTCTTAATGATCCTAAATAGTTTGCAATAATAGCTTTCAAAGACTAGAATTTTACCTTGCTTTTTAAATGAGCAGCATATGTATAATACCTTCAACAAGAATAGAAATATATCCACAGTATAACCAAAATAACCTTAAATTTGTATCAATATACAAAAATTCATACCAATGTAAAATATTTGAGTAGTTGCTTTTTAGTTTAAAAGTAGATTCAATAATCTACACTTTTATTCTACCATTTCTATATCCCATCATTTTTTAGAAAGAGGTCGGCTGGGCATTGGTGGCGCACGCCTTTAATCCCAGCACTTGGGAGGCAGAGCCAGGCGGATCTCTGTGAGTTCGAGGCCAGCCTGGTCTCCAAAGCGAGTTCCAGGAAAGGCGCAAAGCTACACAGAGAAACCCTGTCTCGGAAAACCAAAAAAAGAAAAAAAAGAGGTCTTTGAATCTAACTTCCCTTGTCTAGTTCTTTCCCTGACCATGAACAGTAGCAACTTGCAACCAACTCCCCTAAAGGATGCTAAACATTCATAACTCACTGAACAACCAAAAAACACCCACCCAACTTCTTGAGAATGTGGGTCATGTTTTAAAATTACTTCCACTCTCTAGGGCCAATGGCATATTAAGGGGACCTTGAGAGAATTGAGATAATGGTCAAGTCCTGGGAGAGCTAACTGTTGTCCAGTCTTGGTGTGATGGGAAAGTGCAAGGCTTATCTGAAGTCCTGGCTGGAATAGTCTATGAGGCTGGATCATCTTAACAAACTGTTTTCAAGTTGTCTGGAGTAGTTTGTAGTCCAAAGCTGATCTTTAGGTGATGATTGTCAGCTTAGTTGGTTACCACAATCCAGGTGGATTTGTCATTTCAGGGACCCATCATATTGGAGATCTCAAAGGTCACTGCCAGGAATGGTCACAGTTCACTGAAGAAAATTTAAACATTTTAAATGTCATATGCAGCACATCTCTGAGAGGTTAAAGGATCACAATCTGTTAAATACATCTGGGGTACACAAACTTAGTTCCTAGTTACCTGCTTTAGACTCAAGCTTACAGGAAGCTAGATGAAACTTATTTCTAGAATTAGTTAGTACTCTATATGACCACTAATATCATGACAGAAAGTTTAAATATATATATATATAAATATATATAAATATAATATATATATTATAAATTTTGAGTTAACTTTTATACCTTAAGAAATGTTTTAAAGAGTCAAAATAAAACCAAAAGATCACAAGATTAGTGACACTAGAATAGTCCCTTAATTTTGTTTTTTCTTCTGTCCCATACCAGGTAGCTCTTCTGACATGAGACAGAGATTTTGGAGTTTTCTTTAACAAGCATGTTTGGGTATAGAGAAGAGAACCATGCTCCAACTCCAAAGCTAGATTTGACTTTTAATTGAATTGGGACCACAAAAGGACCATTTGTCTTTTATGTTTGTAGAGAAGAGCAAAAGCAAGCATTTGAGAAGATTTATAAAATTCTACCCTATTAAAGGTTTGGTATTTATGGCAATCTACTCTTTTTCTTGGGACATTTTCTCTTGATGTTTCATCCTTCTCCTTCCAATGTCTAGTGGCCTTTAGATTCTTTAGTTGGATACTGTTATTCTCCTGGGAAGACAAAAACAAAACCTTGCCCCAACCCTAACTTTGGGAGTTCCTTTTCTGGCAGGTTATATCTGATTCAAATAATAGGCATTCATTTGTCTTATAAGTTAGTTTAGATTGAATGGCCAAACTGTTTGATGAACTATTGCATCTCCTAATCAAGAGATTATTCAATTCCTGTTTGAATCTAATCTTTATCCATCTTGATGGCATCCATAGCTTTTCTTCTCCTATGGAAACAAAAGCAAAAGCTCTTCCCCACTGTAACACATATCCTTGTTTCAATTCTGAGGTCAACACATCTTTAATATACACAGGCTGATTTAATTCAGCAGTTTTGTTTTTCTTTTTTTTTTTTTTTTTTACTATCCAGTGTCTCTCTGCAGCTGTCATTCCTTTCTCATTAGCATTTTCAAAATTTAAAGATAATAAAGTATTATATAATCTTTCTATGTAGGTCTTTATTACCTCTTTCTGTTTATTAAGCATCTCTTAAAGTATGATTAGACCTTTCTATAACTGTCCTGTAGGATTGTGTGGTATAATATGCAAAAACCTATAATGTGCTTGATGTTGTAATATGTAAATAACTGTTTCATTTTACTAGAGACATATGCTGTAGCATTGTCAGTCTTAATTTGTATAGGTAGTCCCATAATGGGTATAACTTCTAATAAATGTGTAATTACAGAATCAGCCTTTACAGAACTCAAAGCAGTTGCCCATTGAAATCCTGAATATGTATCTATGGTATGGTGCACATACATTAATTTTCCAAACTCCACAAATGAAACACATCCATTTGTCAAGTTTTTTTTTCCTTTAGTCCATTTACTTTATTCTTCTGAGTCAGTTCTCTGTCTACACAGCTTCTTTAGTCAAATTTTATATCTTTGAGTGCCCTTTGGAATATTTCCTGCAGGTAGTGAAGTTTGGTTATACAAAGAACAGGTAGGACATTTCCTTATAATTTCATTGGCTTGGTGCCCCGTGATAAAAAAATCTTTCTTCAAACCTTTGCTATTAACATTGTATTTCTTATGAAATTTTGAAGAAAATTTAGCACATTTTCTACCAATAGTGGATTGATTTTATCATTACTTTGTGCTAGAGAAACTGATTACACTCACATGGGGTCTGATATGTATTACATACAAAGAATTATTTCTATTTTTTATTATTTATTGTAATTGAAAAATGAAAAATTTAATTCTGGATCATCTGGAATACATTTAGCAGTTTTAATATTTAAAACAACTCTTTCTGCATATTGAGAGTCAGTAACTATATTAAGAGGTTCTGGAAATTCTAATAATACCATGAGAATAACATAATTTTGATTTTTGAACTCAATCATAAGGGTTTTGAGCCACTTATTTTTCCTGACTTATAACCTGACTTTCCTGATTTATTTGCATCTGTATAAAATGGAGGGGCTCCAGAAATTGGTGTTCCTAATACAATGTGAAAAAGGAACCAATTAGTTCTTATAAACTGAAGTTTCTTACTTTTGGGTTACTTATTGCTAATCTCTCTCAAAACGCTACTGCAAACTTTTTGTCAGTGTCCATTTTCTGCCCATAATGAGGCAATTTCAGCATTAGTAAAAGGTACCACAATTCTGCTGGGTCTATTCACGTTAATTAACAGAGTCTCAACTGTCCTTTCAGAATCAACTTAGAAACCCTCTATAGGTCTTTACTCTGTGTGGTAAAAATATCCATTCTAAAATATTGTCTTCTCTTTGCATATGAATATCTGCAGGAGAATGAGTAGAGGCAGTTTGACTAGGATACAATCATGTTCTGGATCCAAGAGATCCACATATGCATCCTATAATTTCTCTTCTCAAAGCCAATTCTCTCTCAGCCTAGGCTGACAATTTTCTTGGACTATTTAAATCTTTATCACTTTGTAAGGTGTGAAATAAATTTCTTAGTTCTTGAGTTGTTAATTCAGTTGTAGGACATAGCCAGCTAATACCATGCAGCAGTTTTTGAAAATCATTAAGAGTTCATAGTTGATCTCTCTTGATTTGTACATTCTGTGTTTGAATTTTTTATAAACCTATCTTATATCCTAGGTAGTTAATAGAATCTCCCCCTTTGTATTTTTTCAGTAGCAATTTTTAATGCCCAACAACGCCAAATTTTCTTTGACTGCCTGGGGGTCTAGCATCCAGTAGCACATGGCTGAAAGGGAATCCATGGAGTCAGAATGTACTATGACTTTTTTTTGTCTGATAGAGTTAAGGGAAAAGACACACTATCATGATGATTTCCTACAAAACTGTTCTATATTCTTTTGCATTCTCTATTCCTTCTCTCATTCTTGATGTTTTTCCTATAACTCTATCTTTATTCTCCCTTATTCTTTTATTCTTAATGTTTTCCTTCTAACTCTATCTTTATTCTTGATGTTTTTCCTTCTAATTCCTTCTAATGCTCTCATTCTTGATGTTTTCCTCATTCCAGCTTTGATCTGGAAGTCCCAACCCCCACTGAGGCTTCGGTAACTGTCACGCCTACAAGGCGGGGCCGAGAGAGGACCCTGAAGACCCGAGACCTGGATGAGACAGCTCTCTTGGTTCCTGGAACCTGGACACTGGAGGTAGACCAAGCAGAGTTCTCCAGAGAACACCACCGGACTGCAGCTACACCTTTCCCAGACCCTGTTACCTATCCCTTCACTTGTAAGTTACCCCACAAAACAAACCTCCCTTTTAACTATGTGGAGTGGCCTTAATAATTTCACAAATATCTGGCTCTCACATGGGGCAAATTCCAAAGGCCTGGGTGGCTCCCACCCTCAGCTTCCAGGGCTTGGTGGGGAGCTGGCTCTCAAGGAGGAGGGGGAACACCTCACTCACAGCAGTTTTGCTGGTCTGGGAGTTAAACTTGCCATGCAGTTGAGACCGGATTAGTTCTTTTTCAGGAATGAAATCATGTAGGTTTTTCCTGGTTTTACGAAGCTCTGCAGGTGGTACCCTGCAGCTTCAAATGCCCACCAACCGGGGATCAAAGCTGGAATGGCTACCCGCTACAAACTAATTTTAACTCTATCTTTATTCTTTCCCTTACAGCTTATATATCCCAACAAAATCTTTCAGGCAATATAAAATTTACAATGTGGTTACATTCTATTTTTTCAGATGAATGAATACAAGTAAAAACCATCATGTTTTCCATAGCCCTTACATGATTAAACATTTTACATACTACAGTTGAAAAACAATTATCCCAAAACCTCATGTACATTCATACCCAAACAGCTTGTTATAGACTAACAGAGTGTAAGCAAATAAGATATACTTTTACTGTCAGGCTGCATTTTGTGGTTGCAAAGGACCAATCACTTTATTGGTCCTTTTTTTATTTATTATCAAAACGTAATCTTATAAGAAATCTTAAAAGAATCACAAATCTAAATCTTTATGAAATGAAAAAGAATCAGCCAGCTCTACTTTAAAGCTTTAGGGTGCATACCCACTCATCAACAGTTTCTTATATCAGGAGATTGAGGGCAAAAATGGGTATAAGGAATTAATCATTGCTTTCGGTCATCAACCAATCCCAGAAAGAAAAGTGAATCAGCTAATGACAATTGGGCTGCTTTGTTCTTGTTCCCTGACCTTAAAGAGTTCCTCACTCAACAACATGCCTTTCTAAAACTTTAGGTTTTCTTCTTTAGTTTTTAACCTCAAAGCCAGTTAACAAAGCATCTTAGTCTAACTTTAAATTATTTTCAAAGCTTTGTTTCGGCTGTGATGCACTCTGAAACCTGTGAACATATCTTTCAACATTAAGGTTAAAAGAATTTAAGCTAGCTGAGCTACTAGGATGCAATTGTTCTCTTAATTATTAACCAAAGCCACAGTCTATGTGGCCTCTCTGTAGAAACTCATGTGATCTAGATGTGTGACACTTCCTTGTTTTTTTTAATCATCAAAACTCTATTTAAACTAACATTATTATTATTATTATTATTATTATTATCAATTAGACAGCACAGCTTAAGAACTGTACTTCATACTAATCCACAGATAAAAATGCCCAGTAGAACAGAATGTTTCTAGGAGATAAACACACTATATTACAGGCAGTGAGGAATTTCCCCATACCCATTCACACCATGCCAGATACCAGAGAAAGATAGCAGCAGCAAACCTGATGGCACAGCAGAAGCAAAAGACACTCTGGAGTGTGTGGTCTTGAGGCCTTGCCTATCTGAGATTCATCCATCAGGAATTTTCCTTCTGGTGGGCTGACACCTGAACTTTAATTGCCACCTGCTGCTCCTCTGACACAGCCACCAGCAATATTCTTGACTTCATCAGACATTTTTCTAAGGTGTCTACATCTGAATCAGCTAGTAAGATATCATCCATACAATGGTAAATTATAAATTGAGGAAATTGTTTACAAATTTTTTTCAATGGCTTCTGTGCAAAATATTGACACAAAGTGAGGCTGTTTAATTCTCTGTGGAAGAATTTTTCATTGATAACTTTTAATAGCCTGAGAACTATAAGTAGGCACTGTGGAGGCAAACTTTTCTCTATCCTGTTCCTGTAAAAGTATAGTTTTTTTTAAAAAAAAAGTATTTTAAATAAATCACTATAATCAACCATTCTTGGGGTAATAAAGAAGGGAAGGGAATTCCAGGCTATAAAGGGTCCATTGGCTAGATCACTTTATTAATAGCTCTTGGGTCTGTTACCATTCTCCATTTTCCTGATTTCTTTTTTAATGACAAATATAGAATTGCAAGGACTGGTTGATTCTTCAATATGTTGAGCATTTAGCTGCTCTTGTTCTAGTGCCTATAATTTTTCAATGTCGAGGGCCATTGTTCTACCCACACATATTTGTCAGTTAATCATTTTAAAGGTATGGATGTTTGTACCTTTGAAAGATCAACAGCTGTTGTGCTCTGCTTATGAAAAACTGGGTGGTCAGTGACTGTTCTTGATAATATTTTTTTAATATTTCTCTCAGAAGCATTCTTTATTTTATGTTTTGTTTCTGAGATTGAAGGAATAATAATCTGTGTTTTCCATTGTTGTAGCAAATCATGTCCCCATAAGTTCATTGCTATGTTAACCATGTATGGCTTTAATTTCCCGCTCTGTTCTTCTGGTCCTATATACTCAACCCACCTTGTACTTTGTTTTACCTGAGATAAAGTTTCAATCCACAGAAGCTGAAGATTTACCTCCTGAAGAAGCCAATCTGGATGCCAAGATTTTGGTGAAATAATTGCTACATCTGTGCCTACGTCAACCAAACCTTCAATTATGATGCCATTTATTTGTATTTTTAGCTTTGGTCTTTGATAATTTATAGAAGTATGCCAAAAGACTTGTTTCATGGTCTCCTATGGAAATTTTGTTTTATATACTGAAGCTGTTATATCATCCAGAGCAATATTCTTTTTATCAACAGGCATTAAGTGCTTTAATTGCTCTCTGGATGATAATGCTCAGAAAATGGCTGAACCAAATTTGATGTTTTTGCCTGAAAGAGGCCCCCTAAGGCTTTTCCTGATGACAAAGGGTTACCTTGCCTGTCCCTTATTGATCTACCTCATTAATCTAATGCCGGCCTTTAACACACCTTCTGCATACTCCAGAAAGTTGGGGACTTCTGTTTGGATTATCTTAAGAAAAACCACTGTTTCTAGGAATGCCTTGCCTACAATCCCATTTCAGATGACCTTGTTCACCACAATTACAACATCTGATATTTTCTTTGGTTTTTAAATTTTAGAAATCACTTCTCCTATCAAGGTAGCATCATAAGTATGGGATCCAATATCAGCTGTAATTCTGCTCCATTCATCTATGTGTAGTGGTATTGTGTTCCCCAAAATATTGTGCACCCTAATAAACTTTTCTGGGGTCAGAGAATAGAACAGCCACAATATTAAACATAGAGGTTAGGCAGTGGTAGCACAAGCCTTTAATCCTAGCATTCCAGAGGCAGAAATCCCTCTGGATCTCTGTGAGTCCAAGGCCACCTTGGAAACAGCCAGGCATGGTGACATATGCCTTTAATCCCAAGAAGTGAGCCTTTAATCCCAGGGAGTAATGGCAGATAGAAGAAAGGTATATAAGGCATAAAGACCAAGAACTAGAAGCATTTGGCTGGTTAAGCATTCAGGCTTTTGAGCAGCACAGTTCAGCTGAGAGGCATCCAGTCTGAGGAAACAGGATCAGCTGAGGAATTGGTGAGGTGAGGAAGCTGTGGCCTGTTCTGTCTCTCTGATCTTCCAGAATTCAACCCAATAACTGGCCTCAAGTTTGATCTTATTAACAAGAACTTTTTAAGATTCCTGCTAAATCTGGCACCCAACATGGGGCTCGAACCCATGACCCTGGGATTAAGAGTCCCATGCTCTACCGACTGAGCTAGCCAGGTTTCTTACCCATTTAAAGTTTGAGAATAGGTTGAGATTGTTTCAGCCCCAAGACTTGCCTTTAAAAATCTAATCACCCATTTGCATTTTGAATTAGCATTTTCAAAAGCCAAAGATTCAATTAATATTTGTCTAATTCTGGATCTAATATTATTCTATATACAGTTGAAGTTAATCTTTGCAAAAAAAAAAAATCAGTGAAGGCTTCTTTGGGGCCTTGTATAATTTTTGTAAATGACTCAGTCCTCTTTCCTGATTCTTCAACCTTGTCCCAAGCAGTCAAAGCTGCTAAATGACATCAAGCCAAGATATAAACATTAAATTCACACTACCTTTGCAGTTCAGAATATAGACCTTCACCCAGAAACTGTTCTTGACAAACATCAATACCAATCGCCCTACTTCATTGTTCTATGGCCCTAGTTTCCTCTTTCCATCATGTTCACCATTTTAACTGAGAACCAGCTTCCAATATTGCTGTAGCTAAATATCTCCAGTCTTGGTGGATAATTCTGATCTGTGTTGCCCAGGAATTTAACATCTGCTTCACACAGGGTGAATGCATACCTTATGAAATAACCACTTCCTTAAATCTCCTCAAATCTAACATTTCTGCAGGATTTCATTTAACTTTTGCATAGCCTCAGAGGTCCCTATCATCTTGTGATTGTTTTTATATGGAAGCTAGATAAACTAAGTTTCACTTTCTAATAACCTTGCCGGCCCCCTTTCAGCTTCATCATACAATGATGTGGTAGGTTCTGCTCTAAATTCCTCTGTCTGTGTGGGAATGTTGTTCTTAGATTCATTAATAGATCTTTCTAAGGCTTATATCTTATCAATAGTAAGTCTTTCTAAGGCTTGTATCTTATCAGTCAATTTTTCATGTTTGGCATAGTTATCAAACCACTTTTTAAAGATAAAATATGAATTACCAAACTTATAGTAATTATAAATGACATTATGTCAATTCTAACTAAGTTTATTATTCCTTCATTTATTTTCTCCAATTTCAAGCCATCTATTGTGGAACTATACAGAGTCCTAACTTCATGCATTTTAATAATATTCCCCATTCTTAACATGGAAAAGATCTTTTTAATATAACCTACTTCTCTCTTTAAGAATTCTAAAGTGTCTCACCAGATCTGCTGACTTTTCAGTTTGTCCACAGCAAGGCAACTATGACATGTGTGGTGGTGGCAGCAGCAGCAGAAGCCTAAATAGGCCTCAAGTAGATGTTGAGGGAGCAAACCCAGGGAAAGCCAGAGACACATGAGAGGAGAATCCAGCCTCCTGAAAAGTGGACACAGGGGGCCTGGCAGGAGAAGCCCATATGGTGGGAGGCGAGGACATTGGAGCTCCCTGACAGAGCCAGTGGTGTTGGGACTCAGGCAGCAGTAGAGCTGGCCACTTCAGAAGCTGCCTCATAATCTCATGCCCCATGTTGGATGCCAGATGATGTGTTTATCCAAGTTGTCCTATTGCCAATAAAAATTTGGGAGTCAGATAGTGAGGTGAAAACCTGAGAAGTCAAGAAAGTGCCAGAGGAATGACCAGATGACCCTCTCTCCACAATTCCCAGATTGAAAAGACCACAAAAAAATCAAGTCCCTCCCTTCTCTTTCCTGTGCATCTCTCTATCCTTATTCCTGGCTTCTCTATGACTAATTCTGGTCAGCTAGTCACTGAGTCCACCCCTTGATTAAAAGTTAACTTTATTAACAATCAGTGATCAGTGTCATTGTGATCAAATATCCTATAACACCTTGGTCATGCATGAGCTGAGTGGAGCATAGCATAATGCAGGTATGGTAGTTAGTCTAGATTGCCAATTGACAAGATTTAGAATCATTGTGAAAGCCAACCTCTGGGTGTATCCTTCCCTAACATGTAAGATCCCTTCTACTCTCCCAATTTCTAGAAATCAGAGAAAGCTTCATTGCAAGCAAGTACTATGAACTATTCACTAGACATATGGCATGGAATTTCCCCCTTCCTATGAAACCTGTTAGAAGGGACTCCACTCTGCTACATGGCCTTGAACTCTCTTCAGAGCTCCTACCACACTGTTATTTCTCTGTCTGTGACATTAGAAACTGTTCTAATAACTCTCTCATCTTATAGGACAATCAGCCACAGTGTCTTCCTAGAGCCCCAAACCTGCAACCTTTCAATCTGGGCTGAGAGAGCATCTGATATCTTGGATACTGTTATGCGGATTTGAGAGGAGGTGAAATCTCTGTTCTCAAGCTGCGTTAGATCCTCCAGCCAGGCCAGAACATTCCCATCTGCTCAAAAGTTGGAGATTAAAGTGAGGCAGATAATTCCACTCAACCCCAGGATCCAGAGATGTCATTCAATACATGTCTAGATGGAAAAGAGAACATCTGGAGGAAGCAGTGCTGACCAAGTCAGTAAGCATAGGAAAGTGGCAGAGCCTCCATCTGAATAAGCATCATGAGAGTGCACCCCTGAGTCTACCCAGCCTCAGTTTCCTTTTAGGGAAGCGCCATGCTTCACCAATATGGAAGATGACCACAAATTCATGTTCTTTGTTATTAATGAAGATCTCTTCTGGACAGTAGATAGAAACTTGCCTATTTTCTCTTTATTCCATAATTTTATATGATTATATATGGTATATAAGTACATGCATATGTGTATTCACATGTGTGACAATATGGGCATGCATGTGAAGGTCTGAGGTTGACCTTGATAGTATTCATTATTCACTCTCTACCTTATTCATTGGGACAGGGTCTCCCTCTCTCTCTCACTATCTATCTATCTATCTATCTATCTATCTATCTATCCATCCATCTATCTATCTATCTATCTATCTATCTAACTATCTATCTCTATCTCTGTCTCCTCTCTGTTTTTTGAGATAGAGTCTCTCTACATAGCTCTGAGTGTCCTGGAACTCACTATGTAAACAAGGCTTGCCTCAAACTCACAGATATCCACCTGTCTCTGCCTCCCAAGTGCTGGGATTGAAGGTTTTCATTACCATCTTGGGTGAGGTAAGGTCTCACCCAAGCCCAGAGCTATTACATATTGCTCCATCTTGCTTAGAGAATTCACCTGCCTCTTACATTCAAATGCTAGAAATACAAGTGAGCCATCACACCCACATGGCACCCATGGAGTCCCTGGGGATCAGAATTCCAGTCATCACAACTGATGCTTGTTTGGAAAGAACTTTGAGCACGGGGCTATGTCTCCAACCCCTTAAAGCTGTCTGTTGACTGTAATGTAGGAGTTAAATTCATAACCCTATTTGACTCTACACAGTTCTCTGCAAAGAATTAGGTGCTGATGATGTTGCACAGCTGTTAGAATATCTGTCTAGCATGCACAGAGCTGCAGGTTTGAAGCCAAGAACAGCAGAAACTGGTCCATACTTGTAATCTCAGCGCCTGAAATGTGGTGGCCAGAAGAAATTCAAGGCAACCATTGAATGATAAACAAGTTCAAGGCCAGCCCAGGACATGTGGGACTTGGTCTTTAAAAAGTATTCTAGGCTTCCCGATTGTCGTTTGAGTCTCTGTGAACCCCTATGAGCCCTGCTTAGTTGATTCTTGTGTCCTTAATCCCTCTGGCTCCTATAATCCTTCCGTCCCCTCTTCTGTGGGGTTCCTTGAGTTTCACCTAATGTTTGGCTGTAGGTATCTACATCTGCTTCCATTAGTTGCTGGATGAAGCCTCTCTGATGGCCATTGGGCTAGACGTCTGTCTATGAGTATAGCAGAATATCATGGCTGTGTAGCTTGGTTTCTTGTGGGACTCCTAACAGTGGGAGTGGGGTTGTCTGACTCTTTTGCCTACTCTTGGGACACTTTTCTTCCAACTGAATTGCCTCATCTAACTTTGATATGAGGTTATGTGCCTAGTCTTATTGTAACTTATTATGCCATGTTCAGTTGATATTCCTAAGAGGCCTGTCTTTTCTGAAGGGAAATGGAAGAGGAATGGATCTGGGGGAGAGGGAAGGTGTGGTAGGGGACTGAGAGGAGTGGAGAGAGGGAAACTATGGTCAGGATTAATATATGAGAGAAGAATAAAGAAAGGAAGAAAAGAAGAAAGAAAAGAGAGAGGGGGAGTGAGGGAGGGAGAAAGGAAAGAAGGAAGGAAAGTTTAAAACAAAGTGTTCTTGATTCTAAGGCCATAAAAAAAAGTAAATATGGCCTGGAGCACTGGTGATGTAAGGCAGAAATGGAAGTTTTACCCCTCATACCACAGTTCCTTTCTTGTGGCTATAATGATTCATTTATAAAGCATTAGTCCAGAATGATGCTCTCTCTCTCTCTCTCTCTCTCTCTCTCTCTCTCTCTCCCTCCCTCCCTTCCTCTATCTTCCTCTTCTTCCCTTTTATTCTTTGGCAGGAAGTGAGACATTTTGCTACATATACTTCTATGCTTAGGATATGTGCACTGAGGTTTTATTAATGGCAAGGAGAGATTTCCTTTGATTCTCACAACCCTGTGGCAATTCTGTGAATGGTATTGTCTCTATCCATGTGAGCAGTTTTGTATTACAATAAAACAAAGGTAGGCAGAGTTAAACTCTGTCCCTAGACAAGGGTAACATGGCATGCATATGTTTGCTCTCTCTTAACTTTTCTCATGCATGATTGGCTTGGACTACCTGGAAATGTGTGCATGATTTTCAGCACAGTGTTGCTCTAGGATTAACAATGAAATTTATAAACTGAGCAACACATAGCATGATGTGTTAGGTATCTTTCATTACATATTATAATCTTTACTAATATCTACTTTTACTTTATAATTCTGCTTCTAAAAATTTAACTTTGATATTAATCATATATGAACACATGAAATGATTATCATTTATGTTTTTTATCAGATGAGTTGATAATTTCTAACATTTCTTTCTGCTGTTGGTGAATACTTATGGAGTTGAACAAGATAGCATTTAGTACCTTCAGCATCTCCCCCTTAAGTGACAGTGGCATAAGGTTCCTGCAACATTCTACCCTGAAGAAAATAGATCCATAGTTGAGGTAAACCCATCAGAAGTACTGGGCCAATTCACAGTCATCAGTAAAAGTCAGGGAATTCATGAGACCGAGAAGACAAAACAGAGCTGTCCAGCACTAAAAAGAAGTGGATGAATGTTCCCACTGTTAAAAGGGGCCATGGAGTAAGTCATGAGTGGGCAAAGGGAAACCACCGGAGAAAAACTGTTAGGGAAATTCAGGTGAGCTAAAGGAAGTGCTGATGGCACTGGCTCAAATCTTCAAAACTTCCATCAAACCTGGCAGTCGGGGAGCTCCTTCCATCCGAGTGCTGCACCTAATGCTGGTGTCACAGCACACACGGTGTAATATATGTTTATTAAAGCCTTTTATAATTCTTTCTGACTTGACTTTGTTGTACTATGAGCTAACTATCAAAAGAACTCATGCAAGCTAGTCTTCTTTCTACTGAGCCAATGTTGTCTGGAGCCTCAAAGAGCTCACTGTTGACTCACATGCATCCATTCCCCTGACCAGTGGGTCTGTTTCCAAAGTGTGTCTCAGAGATTTGTGTTTCGGTCCCTCTCCAATAAAGTCCACCCATATTGCTTATTGTCTGGACTACAGCAGTAGCTTCCTACTGATCTCTTTCTGCCTCTAATTCACTCCCTTATGGTATATTTCCACACAGGAGTCAAAGAAGACATTTTTGTTACTATGTTTGAGCTGGCCAGATCCCACATACTAGAAGAGAACCAACTCCTGCAAGTTGTCTCTGACCTTCACACATGCAGTGATATTCCATACGCTCATGTGCTCCCACACATGCACACACGTACACACAGATAAATAAATGAAAAAAAAAATCATTATATGCCTCTCCTTGAACCCTTCGGTCACAGGCTTCATGTCACTGCCCCTGCATGCCCCACTGCAGCCCTAATTTGGCCCTCATTGCCTGGTCGTGACCCCAACCCTGTTAGAACCCAGGGCTAAAATTTCTGACTTGGTACTTCCTGTCTGGTGTCTCCTGTGCATTTCAGAAGGTCAGGTCAACTGTTGATCTCCACTGCATCCCCAGGACTGCAGTTCATGCAATTCATGGATAGGGTATGAATAAATCTGTAAACCTGTTTCCAAACAGGATCTTCCCATTATAGTGGTAAAATTAAAAGTCTGGAAAACTGTGTGCCTATGTGTGTGAATGTGCATGTATGTGGGGACAGAATAACTTTGTAAAATTTGGAAAGATTGAACTGTAAGTCTTTAACATTGATAACTAATGAGTATTACTTAAGGTGACTTCATTTTATTTTCTATTTTCCCAAGGCTCTCCAGTGTACATATGCTTGAATAGCAAGAAAAATTATACTTTTTAGAGACCCCCATTTTAAGTAAAAGCCTTCAAGAAGGCCAGGTGACCTGGATAGTCTTAGGCTGGTAGGTGCTCAGGTTCCTGAGAATTCCAGTCTCAGGTAAAGTTAATGAGCATACCCTTGATTTGAACGAATCTGTTGACTTTAATTTGCTCTGGAATGAATCTATGTCCCACAAACTGGGTTTCTTTCTCCTACATTTCCTTCTTAGCAGGGTGAAGAGTGCCAGCCTCCTCCTGCCTCTTGCTCATTTGGGCGTTTTCTTGTCTCTTGCAGTAATTGAAGAAAGTTAACCCAGGATCAGAGGACATAAAGGAGATAACGCCTTGAGCTTAATTCAACCTGCATTTTAACAAGCTGCCTTCTGCTTTCACAGGATGCACCCCACAGAGGCGATTACAGAAGCTTGCTTCCCTGCCTTGCCTCCTACCTGCTGGGCCTCTCATCTCTCCACCTGCAGGAACTGTCCTGCCCCAATTCCAGGGGCAGTCAGATGGTGGGGCACTGTACCCACCTCCCTGAGGACTGACCTAGAACATGGAATCTGACCTGGACTCCTTCTCTGGCAGCAGGAAGTCTGGGATGCTGCTCCAGGGCCTGCACCATCTCTGCACTTCCATTTTCATCCAAAGGCTCGCAGCCCACCTTAATTATACTAGGAACGTTTGAAGTTTTCTGCAAGCTACCTCAGGCTACCTCATGTGGCCATGTTACTTTTCAAATGCTTCTTCCTGGTATATGCATAACTCATCCCTTGGTCTTGTCCAAATTCGATCTCTATTCACCCTTCAAGCTCATTTGAAGCACTAACCTGCCACACCTGGGAAGCTTCCCAGATGCTCTCTTCTACGCCCACCTTCTTTTTTTGCATGTCACTATGTCCTGAACTAGTGACAATGACAATGGGTCTTCTCATAGACCACACTAGCTCTGACCACTGCCAACCAGTCATGACTACTAGAGAATTAGCACACACCCTAAGATAGCCCATGATTTCTCTTCCATACCAAGTCTTCCAGTCCCTTTTATCCCATCCCTACCTCACCCTTTTTTCATTATCTGAAACATTCCACCTCCAATATCCATCTTGACCCTTCAGATATAGGACCTTGTTGGGACTTGATAATGATGGCTTCCAGCTAGACACTTGGTGAGGTTTGCTCACCAAGCAGCAAATCACTTTCTACAACTGGTACGCTGTCAAAGCGACACACAATCCCTCCTCACTGCCTGAGGGTAAAACTGGGGGGAATATGAGGTATGCTGGATTGTATTTCTGACTTCTCTGAGCACTGAATTCCCTGAAGGTAAAGAACTGTTCTTATTCTGTTTGTATGAACCATACTTTGGGGTGCACTCTCATATAGGTAGCAGAAGAGTAGAATATTTGGCTACCTTAAGGAGCAAAAGGGATGTGACTGTCCCTGAGTGGCCATCACCACAAACCTGAGCCTGGACCTGAGTCTTAGTATGGATGCTTGGAATCTGCCTTTTCCACACAAGAGATCATCAGTTGCGTAGCTAAAACCGTGGAGAACGGGGTCTCTTTCCTGACATTTATGTCACTGAGTCCTGTCTTTACTGTTATCAAGATGCCATCCATCACTCTATGTGTGTGCATGCATGTGTGTATGCACACCTCTGAAAGATGCCACTTGAGCCCTGAATCTCAGGCTTTCTGTTAAGATTCTGCCTATTGAATGCCCTCAACTTAATCTGCATTCGTCTGTAAATCCCAAATACCCAGTGTCAACTGTTGCCTTGGAGCTAAGAGTCATCATGCAGCAACTTTTTAAGGAAAACATTTTCATTCTCTAGTAACAGAATTAATCTCAGTATTAATCACAATAGTAATAATGGCCAGAAGTAAAAAAAACCCAGTGAAGTAAATACACAGAGGAAAACCTTGCACTGAATTTTAATGCCTTGTGATTTTTCCTAAGTAAGTCTACAATTACTTTCATTATTTTAAAATCTAAGCTGAATCTCAAATGGAAGTAACTCAAGCTATATCAACACACCTTCAAAATTACCACCAACTTCCGATCTCCCATTCAAATAGAGGCAGGTGGAGGTACACAAAGGTGGAAGACATCCCCTGTGTCAGAGATGAGCTCGAATGATTCCAAATGTTCTCAACATAAACATGTGTAGCTGAGTCGGTGTGCCAGGGGCCAAATGTATATTGACGTCTCTGTAAATTAATGTGGATGTTGTTGAAAGCAATGTTGACTTAAAATAAGTAATTAAAAACTCAACAGTAATTGAAGCAATTGATTATAACTTAGACCAGAAAATTATTTAGGGATGAAAACTGGATGTGGTTGTGCTGAAATACAGGAACTCAGGACCTGGACACAGTGGGGGGCTTGTGCTACATGAGAACCTGTTTCAAAAAAAAATCAGGGGTGAAAATTTTATTACTGAAATTATTTATAATTCATGAAGTATAGAAATAATATAGTTACGAGCTATAATGTGCCTGTCATGGTTTATATGTTAAAACCTTAACCTCTTCTTCCTTGTGATATCACTCTATTTGCATATAGAATATTTTATAAAGTACTTACTTTAAAATAAGGTCAGCAGAGGGGATCCTAATCCAATCTGACTGGTGTCTTTGTGAGAAAATTTGAATCCAAAGGAAGCTATCAGGGTCATGTGACTATACACAAGAGTCAAGACATCACGAAACACAGTGAGCAGGTAGCCATCTGTGAGTCAAAAGGAAGACTTGATAGGAAACCAGTCCTGGGTATAGGAATACCTTGATCTGGAATATCTAATCTCCAGAACTTTGAGAAAACACATTTCTTTTTCTGAAAACACGCAGCATATGATGTTCTGTGGTGGCAATCCAAGTTAAATAGTCCGTGCTGCTTGGTACCTTATAAATAAGTAATAGAATTTCAACAATAATAACTGAAGCAATTAATCAATGGGTTGTCATTTATACCACAAAATCTTTGAGCATGGTGGCACATGCCTATATTCCTAGTACTCAGGAGGCTGAAGCAGGAGTGTAGCATGAGTCTTAAAGAGTCTTATTAATAAGATCAAACCTGAGCCGGGTATTGGGGTGAACACTGGAAGGTCAGAGACACAGAATAAGCCACAGCTATCTCACCTCGCTGGATCCTCAGCTGGTCTTGCTTCCCCAGACTGGAAGCCTCTATGTCCTCATATCCAAATGACTCTCAGCTGAACTGCTGCTAGAACCCTGAATGCTTAACCAGGCCAAATGCTTCTCCAGGGCAAATGCCTCTAGTTTCTGGTCCTCACGCCTTATATACCTTTCTGCTTTCTACCACCACTCCCTGGGATTAAAGGCGTGCTTTCTGGGATTAAAGGCGTGTGTCACCATGCCTGGCCATTTCCAATGTGGCCATGAACTCACAGAGATCCAGAGGGATTTCTGTCTCTGAAATGCTAGGATTAAAGGCATGTGCTACCACTGCCTAACTTCTGTTTAACATTGTGGCTGTTCTGTCTCTGACCCCAGATAAGTTTATTAAGATACACAATATTTTGGGGAACACAATACCACCACACAGGAGGATTGGGAATTAATATGCATCCTCAGCTACCTAGCTATAGAATTGATTTACAGAAACTTACAGTGTTCTTAATTCTCTACAGACAACACAGCCCGAGGTGAACTCTGCCTACTTCTCCTTCCATCGGCTGCTCTTCACTGCTCTCCTAATGTAGCTTAGACTTGCCCTCTGAGAGACTGCCCAGAAGCCCTCTAGCATGAATTGGTAGCTCTCATGCCAGACAATACTAGTTGCTTCGCTTTGAGAGCACCATGATTCCCCCAATAAATCCTAAGTGATGGCTGGCAAACGCAGGAGAAATTCACTCTAATCACAGAGGCAAGGACCTGTTTGGGATACACAGAGGCAAGGATCACAGTGACCCAGGAGCCTCTTTAATAGGAAACACCCTTTGCAGGGATCCAGAGACTGAGAGCTCACAGGGCTGCTAAACATAGCAGGTCAGAAACAAAGTCATAGGTGCTCCCTAGAGGCAGCCTTAGTGGTGTTGACACATTGCAGAGAAAACAAGCCAACTTCAATCACAGGCTCACCCAGATGTTTCTCTCTGGACCTAGCCTGGGAAAAGGGCTCTGACACCAGGGGATCTTCAGACACCAATGAATACTTCAGAAAACACACTCTGGCCCAGAGATCAAAGAGGCCCAGTAAAGGATTCACTAAAGGGTCCCTGTAGAGATGACACCCAAAGCTCAAGACAATGACATCCCAAGGTCAGAGCAAGGAACAGGGAGGCCCAGATAGTAGACTTTACAGAACTCTACCTGGATCTGTCTCTACAGTCACCCTCCTAGACACAGTGCCCCAAAGAGTGAGGCTTCTGCCCTTAACGTATAGACATAGCTTCCTGGTTTGTACGTGAATGCTTTTTAATGTCATTTTTCCATGTCAGGAGAGGGAGGACATTGTCACAAAGTGTAAAAATTAGGCCATTTAATGAGAATACAAGTTTGTAGAGGACAGAGAGATGGCTTGTCTGCAGCCTCTAACATTATTCTTTGCTTCCTTCTCTCAGAAAGTTAGCCTCTGAGTGTCTTTACTACTCACCCACCTCCCCATCCCTCCCATGAGGGCTGGTTGGTGAGAAAAGCCAAGGATGAAAAAGTAACAGTCACAGGGTGGTGGTGGCACACGCCTTTAATCCCAGCACTCGGGAGGCAGAGCCAGGCAGATCTCTGTGAGTTTGAGGCCAGCCTGGGCTACAGACTGAGATCCAGGACAGGCACCAAAACTACACAGAGTAACCGTGTCTCAAAAAAAACAAAAAAGAAAAGGAAAGAAAAAGTAACAGTCTGAGACCCATGTCCAGTAGGTGCAAATCACCTCCCACTCTTCAAGACTGCCTCTCTTGTTACCCACAGTGACATAGCCATCCCCATGCCTACTCCTCTGTCTGTCTGTCTGTCTGTCTGTCTAGCTATCCATCTATCTATCATCTATCTCTCTATCTATCTATCATCTATCTCTGTCTCTCTATGTCTCTTTCTCCCACTTTCCGACTCAGAGCCCCTTCTGACTTTCACATCCCTTTTTCTTTTTCACTCTCCAGTGCTACAGTGGTAATAATTTCATTTATAGTGTGGGTCATTCCATCACCCCTGCGGCTCCCACTGCTGAGCTCAGCTTGTTCTGGATGGGAGTCACTTGAGGAAAGAAAACCCCCAAATGGAGCTCAGACACTTCTCAATTATAGATCAGAGACTCCTCCCTGGAAAGCTGCTCCTCCAGAGCAGCTGCAGGCAGGAGGGGCTGGGTGTGCAAGTGGGAAGAAAGCGAGAAGGTTTAGCTTTTGTAAACCATGCACAGAGCACATCCCTCCAATGTCCCCAAACTCTCCATCTATCATGAACACTTTAGATTGGCAAATAAAGGGTGGGGTGGCAGCGAAAACATTTGCCTCCTTGGGGAGAAGGGGTTTGTCTCTAACATTAGGGTTTAGAATTGTTTGAACATCATAGTGTCCCAGCTCAAACCAGCTTCCATTCTATTTTCATACTGTTTTCAGACTCTCTGCAGACAATCTCCTCCTATATGATGCACATCCAAGGCAGCCTTCTCCATTACCGAAACCTTGGCATGCTGTTGTCTCCACCTGGACAGCAGGGACCTTCCACACCAACAAATAGCCAAATACTAATTTGAGGTCAGACTCATCAGATGCCCCCTCTTCCTAAGAGGGGGGCCTGAGAGAAAAACAAAAGTAAGGTGTCCCTTGAACAAGTCACAGTGGAAGAGTGGCAGCTCTTTAGTCTAGTACTAGAGAACTTCAGGAAAACAAAAACAAATTAGGACCAACCAAGATGTCTGGAGCTCTTGCTGTGACAGCAAATGTGGTTTGCAGTCACCACAGTGGTCTTCAAGTTTGCTGAGCAGAGCCCTCTTCCGCTAGATAATGCCACATGGTTTTGTTTATTCCTTTTCTATCAGAACAAATGAAGGTTTCTGCTATGAGGACACCCTCCTCCTCAGCGGTTCTGTGTTAGCAAGAGAAAAATAACATGTAAGCAAAGGGATAGAGCAAGTTGAGTGACCTCTCAGAGAAGAAAGAATGTTTCTTTTTCATGATTATTTTTTTAAACTTGTGACAAGTTCATGCATGTACACCATGCATTCTGAGCAAATTTATCTTCCATTACTCTCGTATCCCACTTCCTCTTCCGTTGACCTCCTTCCTCCTCAGCTTACTTTCCTTGTGTGTGTGTGTGTGTGTGTGTGTGTGTGTGTGTGTGTGTGTGTGTGTGTTTATGTAGTCAAGGGTAGACTTGCCACGACCATGTCATGTCTGGAAAGAGTGTAGCAGTATTCCTGCTCATCATCTGGTTCTAACGGTCTCTCCACTGCTATCTTCTTGGATGTTTCCTGGTGAGACACATGTCCTGTTTGGAGCTGAGCACTCAACACTCACTTAGTCTCAGCACTCTGACCAGTCATGAATCTCTGATTTAACTATCACCACTGCCAAAAAAAGACTTCTCTGTCAGAAGCTGCACTAATATAAACATAAATATTTATACAGAAGTTTGATCATGTGTCCATACAGCTAACAATCCGTAGTAGATTCCCCCCCGAGGGCCCGTGACAGTCCTAGTGTTAGTCTTTTAATGAGATGTACTCAGCATGTATTTTTCCCATTTTAGAGTGGACCTTCAATCCAAACAGAAAGCTGTTGGCACCCTTAGAAGAATCATGCCATGACCACATCATTGGAAGTATCTTGCCTGGAAGGGCTGGATATTGTATCACAAAAGGTCACAGCTGAGTAAGATCACTGTTGACATGTCTCCCCCAATAGCCTGCTCAGCACCTGCCAGCATTATAAATACTAACCATCAGCAAGCGAACTCCCAGCTCAGTTTCGGCTTGACTCTTCTGTTTCCTACATTCGAAATATGTGGTATCTTCAACAATAAGTGGACCTCCCATTTCTAATGCAGCCTGCTCAGTAAATGTATATGTGCGTTAGTCAGTTTATCCTGCTAAAACAAAGTGCTGAAGATTGAGTGGTTTAAACGTCTCTTTTGATTTACTTTCCTACGGCTTTGAAGCTAAAAGACTCAGATCCAGTTCTAGCAAGGTTGGTGCCCAGTCGGAGCTTTCCCAGCTTGTAGAAAGCCATTGCTTGTTTGTCCTCAGGTAGTATGGAAAGCATGATAATGGGGGAGAGTATGTGCAAACACTGTGTCTCTTCTTCTCAGGATATTAATTTAATGCAAGCAGGGCCTGGCCCTCAAGACCTCATTTAACCCTGATTACTTACAAAGAGGCTGCTTTTCCAAATATGGTTACACTGAGAATTAGAGCTTCAACCTGTGAATGTGGAGAGCCCACAGTCAATAACGCCATTGAAATTGTCTTCATCTTTTCTAGCTGCAATATATATATATATATATATATATATATATATATATATATACACACATTGATTGAAAAGAAGAGGCCGTGAATTTTAAAAAGATCAAGGAGTAGTATATGGGAGGGTTTGGAGGAAATAAAGGAGAAGGAGAAATGATGTAATTATATGATAATCTCAAAAAAAGGTCAAAATTATAATAATCTTTTACTAAAAAAAAATTAAGTAAGTTGCATTAGTTGTTCTTACCTAAAAAATGATTAATAAAGTCATCAGACTCAAGAATATGTTTTGAAAGTATCAACCCTAAAGTGGCATTAACTACTTATTGTAAGAAGGCCATGGGGACCTTGCCACTGCTGCTGTGGGACTGTGAATGTTCAAATAAGTTCCCTTCTATCCTGGGATTCTGACAATGCTACTACACTGGCTGTGGCACAAAATGATTCCTCGAGATAAGACTAAACAAACTGCTAGGCTCCAGCCTGTTTATGGCCAGTCTTCAATAAAATTATATTGTTGTGAATCCCTTTAGAGTAACAACCAAAATGGAAGACATTAAGGTCAGACACAGGAATACTGAAGTCTAAACCCTAGGGAACAGAGCCCCTACTGAAAGCTCTGTATTCAAACAGTTATATAAAAAGAGAGGAATTGACAGTGGCAGATACAAGTCTGTGGTTTAAATCCCAGGTCCTGAGAGGACCCTCTGTCTTCGTGCCTACTGGTCCCCGTGGGTCCTTCCCCTGTGTGTGGATCTGCTGAAATCATCATTTTCAGACAGGTCATTTTACAAATCTCAATGATTAAATTGTTTTCCTCTTTATTACCTTGGAAAATCCTGAGACATGTGCACATCGCAGGGTGGTGCAGTTTGAATCCTATAAAAACAGGCCAAGCTAAGTAAGGAGGCTTGTTGCAGCCTGGGGACTAAGCCAGAAGCCTGCTGAGCATTGTGCTAAGGGACATGCAATATTCTCTATGTGTCATAGACATTCAGACTGAATAAAATATACATTTGTAATTAAGATATTTGGAATGAGTACAGTGTAGCATCCGATAGGCGAAGGAAACAAAAATATACAGCCAAAGAGTGACATAATTATGTGCTCGATTATGGCTAATCCTTAGGACAAACTAGATTAAATGTTTCTCATTCAACAGAGTTTGCTTTGAAGACTTTAATCGGGATTAATTTAAACAGAGAATGAGATCTTTTAAACCTTTACCTTCTTTGGTTACCTGGGAAAGCTGACTAACAGAAAAGTCAAACAGAGCAAGTTAGAATTTCAGACTCAGGGCTGGACAGATGGCTCAGCCATTAAAGGCTAGATCACAGACAAAACTATAAACTTCCAGGTTCTGGCCACCTGCAATCATCCCCGAGATTCAGAAGACTCTCGGTCACCTCCATCTGACTTGCTCTATTTCTTCTAAAATGATCTGTAACAACTATAAGATGTTGGTCTTCCCATAGCTTAACTCCAGAAATGGTTGGTAGAGAACATTAAGGCAAGGTATAAAGAAATCTGGTCCTTATGGTGTAGGAGAAACCTGTCTAGCTTTTTTAGATTGTTGAGGGCCAGGGTCCATGCAGAAAGCTCTACTTCCCCTTCACACCTTCACACTTCACGAGCTCAACAACACATGGTGGAATGGGTCAGAAGCCTGTGTCTTCCTTTGAAGATCATACAAGGCCAAGGAATCTTCATTTGCCTAGAATTTTTGTCTGCAAACTTATTTCTTCTTCATCATTTTTCTTTGTGCAAAAGGTGATTGTAGAACCACAGGGTTTCATTGACAAAGGAATCCACTGAAATGCTCAGGGACGAATGCACTTTTCTGTTACTTTTGCTTGGCTTGGTAGGGCTGAACCAACTTTGTCCCAGGCCATAGCACTGGACTTGGATTCCATGCCTCTGATAACCAGCTCCATAGATTTATCAAGTGCAGCCTCATGTTGACCTTGTCCTTAATGATCATCTTTAGGTGTGCCCTCTGGACAGAGGAAAAACATGCTGCTTCTTACACTTCCTTTCTGCTCACTGCACATGGAGGCACTCAACCTCTAGTGTAAAGAACTGAGTCAAGGAAAGGGAGTGCACACCAGATCTGCCCATGTAGGATCATAATGCTGAAGGAAGCAATCTGACTCCACTGTTTTGGGAGAAGCCAGCCACCAAAGCCCTGCCGCCAAGGACTCAGCAACAAGAGCTGTCTCAGCTGAGAATAGTTCCATAGAAATCTGACAGACGTTAGTGGACTTTACGGTGCTTCCCTTCTCTGCTATCAGTGAAGGAGACAGATCTATACTATGCAGCCTATGCTATAGGAAGCAGACATTCCAGTCCATCCAGCCATAAGGAGACCCCTTTAGTTACCATGGAAACCACCACGGGAAGCCGAAGAGTAGATAGCACCCTTTCACTTGGTTTAAATGCAAATTCTGCAGGTAATTAAGAGGCAAAGCACAGTTAGAACATTACAGGAGATATATAGTTACTGGAAAGGCAATAAATGCCTGACTTGAAATGGATATAATGAAAAATTTGACAGTGTGTCTCAGCAAGAAATTCTGTCTTTAAAAACCTCAACAGTTTCTATCTTACCCTCCAGTTTTGAAAATTGTCATTCAGGCCCCTTCCCCCCAACACACTTTTCTTTATTTTCTTTCTGTCCTTTTTTTAATCCTGAAAACCTGGGCTCATGATGAGAGCTGTTAGTTCTCTTCCTCAGTGCTGCTGCTAATAGAGTTCCATCCACATTTCAACTTCCATTTTCATGTTGTTGTTGAGAAATCCCTTGGTTTGGAGAGAACTGTCTCTCTTCTGCTCCTTTTCCTAGACATGTTCCTTGGCATGAGCATGCACATCGGCTGCTCAGTTATAGGCAATGGTGTCCTCACCCTGAGGACTCCCTCCCAAACTGGCACAACAGTCTCCCTGGGCCTCCACTACTTTCCCAAGTAACTGGAAGTTTGTCTCAATAGCTACAATCAGGAATGAAGGAGAGGGTCCAATCATGGTGCATTTTGGCTGGGAATTAAAACTTCCAAGATGGCTTGCCCCTTCAGATGAATAGT
>CABHPP010144816.1:19735-44210 GCA_902168425.1 Peromyscus attwateri | reverse complement strand
GGGAGGAGTGGCCACCGGGGAATTTTTTTCTGGAAGGACTTTGGAGGAGCAGGGCTCATCAGGGCCACATTAAGTTAGGCTCACCCTCTGAAGCTCAGGTCCTTGGTCTACGACTTGCTCCCAAGCCTGGTATGGCAATCTTGTACTTTACAATTGGTGTTTTTGGACCTAACTACAGGGCTTTGCCTAATCCCGATTAAATTTAATCTTATTTATGCTAATTAGCTGAAACCACTTGAGCCTCATTTCTGGAATGTGTTCTCTGTCCCTTCCAGCTTTGTGCCAGGCATCCAGCCTGTAACCCCGCTTTGATCTCAACGGCTAAGCGGTTGACAAAAATGTTGGCCGGTAGCTCATTAGAGCTGTCTTTCAAACTGAACCCTACATTAGCCCGCACAGCCGGCCCTGGGCTGTCCAGTTAGCTGCTTGCTCTTTTCCATGGGTGATAGCTATTTCATTCAGGATGGGATCTTGTTCCGACGGTGCTGGGTGAAGACAGTGTTGGAAACGCATTGGCCAGCATCCTCTTTCTCAACAGGGTCTTCCAAGGAAATAGCCAGCTTTCATTCTGACACTGACAAAATGCCTGAGATACCCAGCTTGTGAAGAGAAAGAGGTTTATCTAGGTCCAGGTCTGGTGGTTCTAGTCGGTGGTCAACTGGCCCCAGAACTTTGGGCCCCCGATGATGCAATTGTCAGGATAGACACACATGACAGAGGAAAACGATTCACAGCATCGGTCAGGGAGCCAGAGGTGATGCGGAGGGGGCTGGAGTCCTGCAAGACCCCTTAAGAGTGCGTGCCCAACGACCTAAAGACTTCTCATTAGGCCCTACCTCCTACAAATTTCAATATCTCCCAAAAAGTACCACCCTGGGGTCCAAGCCTTTATTTAACACATGAATGTTTGAGGGCAGATCCAAAGCATAGTAGAAAGCTTCCTGCTTGAGGCGGCCTTAGGACACAGTGTTTCATGCTCTACAATTCTCCGTCCACCAATTGCATAGGATTGGACCTGTTTCAAAAGCACCTCACTCCTTGTCTTCCCACGGCTGTGGGAGTCTGAGGATGAGGAGCCCTTTCTTCAGGGTGAGATGGTCCGATCAGATACCCATTTCGTATGACAGACAGGAGGAAGGCTACCAAGAGGCTGCACACATGAATAGACTTTTGAAGGGTCTGAATAACAAACTAGGAGAAGCAGCATGTACGGGTCACATTTTTTGACAATATAGTAAAATATAATCTGAAGGCTTTTTCTTTTTCTCTTTTTCTTTTTCCTTTTTGCTATAATCCACCTAGAAATTCTGGATATTACATTAAACACCACTTGAAACACATATGTGCATATGTACGCTTATAAAACAGTGAAGTAAATCCCCAGGGACAAAACTGAACTGAAACCAGACTAGTAAACGCATCAGAGACATAGCAGCCTTGGCAGATCACTCACAATGACCATGAGCGTCGGGTCTCCACTTCCGGGAAGACACAGCCTTGGACACAGGGGTTGGAAGTCAGGCTCTTTTGTGAAGTTAGGATCAAGCCTGGACTACATGTTTAGTTAAATGAAATAGCCATGTGAGCAGAAGGAGCCAGCAGAAAAACTTGTTTGTTTTGACTTGGGTCTAGGCAGGAAAAAATAGCCCGGGGAATTTGTAGCCTATGTGTTGGTTAGTTCTAGTTTGTGCGTCAAGGGGACCCAAGGCTCCCCCAAACTGAGATACTAACATCGAAGTGGAGCACAATTGATGGACCTGTAGCCTGGAGAGAATGGTGGAAGCCAGAAGCCCCTTGGAAGGCCGGACCTTGATCCCAGCTTAAAAGATGGACTCTACTCAACATGGGCTCAAACTTAGAAAATTACCAGGCAACAATCCTTCATAAGCATGTGCCAGAGGACATGATTGAACCTCGGCAAGGGGGATTCTTAAGAATGTGCTCAGGGTCGGAAAGATGGCTCGGCAGGTACAGGTGCTTGCTGGGCTCACCTGGTGAGCTCGTGAGCGAGCCTGGTGAACTGAGTTGTTCAGTCTTTGGAACCCATGTAAAGGTGGAAGGGGAGAACCCGCTGAACAAAGTTGACTTCTGACCTACAATGTGCACCCATACACAGATCTCTCCTCTGCCCACCACTAAATATAAAATTTAAAAGGAATGTATGCTCAAGAAAAGAGAAAAATGGTAGAAAATGGCAGCCATGTGACATAAATATAGACAGTGAAATTAAAATATAGTTTCATAGCCAGACAGTGGTGGTGCACGCCTTTAATTCCAGCCCTCGGGAGGCAGAGCCAGGAGGATCTCTGTGAGTTCGAGGCCAGCCTGGTCTACAGAGTGAATTCCATGACAGGCACCAAAACTACACAGAGAAACCCTGTCTTGAAAAACAAAAAACAAAAAACAAAAAACAAAAAAAAAGTATAAAGTACTTGAAAGATGTTACAAGACATAGGAAGTAGATTAAAAAGACAAAAAAAGGCTATATATAGTGTGTGAATACACACACACACACACACACACACTAGAAGTTCCACAAGGAAAAATGGAAAGATTGTGGGAGGGCATTATTTAAAGGGAGAAAGAAAGGCTGATACTTTTCAAGAGTTAAGGTAACACAACCTAAGCAGAATAGATTAAATCTTTAACCAGATACCTTGTAGTAAAATGTAGAACCTCACAGCACAAAGGCAGTCTTGAAGGTGGTGGGAGCAATATACGAAGAACACAGACTGCCGCCAAACTTCTTAGCAGGAATCATAAAAGCCTGGCAATTACACAGAAAAAGATTTAGAGTGCTGGTTTCAATTTTTATAAAATTTTATATCTTGCTAAACTCTCAGGTGTGAGGACAAAATCTGAACATTTTCTGAACAAAGGTTGAGAAACACTAACCCTAACCCTGGGGTCAGGAGGAGGATTTCACTGGAGGCTGACTTTGAGAGTGTAAATCAGTGATTCTCAACCTATGGGTTGTGACCCCTTTTCACAGGGTTGTTATTGGATATCCTACATATCATATATTTACAATATGATTCCTAACAGTAGCAAAATTACAGTTATGAAGTAGCAATAAAATTTATGGTTGAGGGGGTCACCACAACATGAGGAACTGTATTAAAGCGTTGCAGCATCAGGAAGGTTGAGAACCACTGGTTTAAAGAGTCAGCACTCAGGGGACTGGAGAGATGACTCAGAGGTTAAGAGCACTGGCTGCTCTTCCAGAGGTCCTGAGTTCAATTCCCAGCACCCACATGGTGGCTCACAACCATCTCTTCTGGCATGCAGATATACACACAGAGTACTTAGACCTAAAATAAAGAAGTCTTTAAAAAGTTACCATTTAGAATTTGCTCTCTCTGTCTTGTGTTTGTGGTTCAGGATGCGAGCCCTCAGCTTTTTGCTCTGGCGACCAGGCCTTCACTCTGCCATCCAGGACTCTCACACTCTGGAGCTGTAAGCCCAAATAAACTCTATTTCTGTAAATCGCATTGGTCAAGATGTTTGGTCACAACAATAGAAAATTAATACAGTTCCCAGTGTGGTCCTGTGTGGTAATATGTGAATCTCTTCTCAGAAACTGTAGGTAATGAACTACCTTTTGAATGGTGGTTGTCTCCTGATCCATTTGTCTCCCCATGTCTGAATAAAATCATCTCAGGTGGGCTTGGTAGCCTGTGCCTGTCATCCCAGCTTCTGGAGAGGCTGAGACAGGAGGATGGAGAATTAAGACTAGCCTGGGCTACAGAGTGAGACGCTATATCTGAATAAAAACTACAAAGGGCTGAGGATGTAGTAGCATGTGGCAGCATGCTTGCTTAGCGTGTGAGAGGCCGTGGGTTCGATCCCCAGTGCTGCCTAAAACAAACATCTCAGATACATGTTATGACCTTACCCTACTTTATCTTCACATTCTAAATTGTGCCCAGCTCTGTGCCTTAAATGCACTGGGGTCTCAGTACAGACGTGGTGTGTACTAACTGAATCATTCGAGTCTGTGCTCCAGCAAATTTTCCTTTGCTATTGTTGACTCTCAGTAAAGCTCAGCTTCCCTTCTTCCTTCTTCCTAGTCATTTCCATGGTGCAGCTCCTCTCAGAACGCACCCTATACTCCTTACTCTAGAGCCATGGTAAGCTCAGAGTGTAGAGAGCTGTTTACACTTGGTCATTGCCCTAGAAAGCTTGGTCCTGGGAAACTCTCGCTTGCACTGGCTTCTGGGTAACCTTAGCTTTCTTTGCCTCCTTGGAGAAATTTCATTGATTTTTGACACTTGCACTCTGAACGGGAGGGGTATCGATCCCCTGAAGATGGATGCTGACAAAGAGCCCCTTGTAGTGCTGCCAGTGTCGTGGCTTTGGCGTGATGAGGGCTAGGACCTGTTCTCACCCGGGCACATCACGGCTGTTGGAACCTGGCTGTCCAAGCTGAGCTCCCAAGCACATGATGACGGGAACTGTCTGTTCGGAGGCAGTGGCATGAATGTGAGACATTTACAAATCAGGTTCAGAGATGGAAGAGTCTCAGCTCCTAGGAGTGTGATCTTGAAATAGCATGGGCCTTCCCAGCGCTGCTTTTATTTACCAGGTATGTCCCTGCTGGGTTAGCTTAGTCCTTAATAACACCTCCTACTCCCCGCAACTCCTGCACTCCCCCAACCCCCATACACAGATGCTGATCCTTCCTGTGGCTTTAAGTCACTTGTACAGTCTCATCCCAGCACTTAAGACTCATTCCTCACATTGTTGTTGGGTTTTTGTTTTTTGTTTTTTGTTTTTTTTCCAGACAGCGTTTCTCTGTATAGCCCTGGCTGTCCTGGAACTCATATAGAGCGTGCTGACCTTGAACTCACAGAGATCCACCTGCATCTGCCTCCCGAGTGCTGGGATTAAAGGTGTGCGCCACCTGGCATCAGTTCTGGTCACATTTTAAAATTTCAACCCTAGACTGAGTGAGAGACTTGTTTCTTCACACCTGTACAGGACCCGTGACTCTCAGCAGTTCTCAACCTGTGCGTCGTGACCCCCTCGGGGGTCGCGTATCAGATATTCGCATTATGATTCATAATAGTAGCAAAATTACAGTTATGAAGTAACAACTAAAATCATTTTATGGTTGGGGGTGACCACAACATGAGGAACTGTATTCAAGGGTTGCAGCATTGGGAAGGTTGAGGACCACTGTGTTAGAAGGAGCTGGAGGGCAGGGAAGAGACGAAGAAGTAAATGGTTCCTCACCTGACCAGCCTCTGTGTGGAAAAGGTCCCTGGGCTTCTTGGACAAAGGACTCAGCCTCTCCTCGGCTCCCATTCAGGTGTGGCTGGCTGTATGCATGAGCCCGCTTGCCTGCTATGGTTTGTATACAGTGTGCATCCTAAAGGCTTGGCGCTGGAAGCTCGGTCCCTAGGGTCATAGTGCTGGGCGGACGACACATTTGAGGCAGAGTTCAGCGGGAGGTAACCGGATTGGTTTGCTGAGTCTCATGAATGCTTTGAGTCTTCAAGACTGGGCTGTTATAAAGCAAGGCCACCCCATGCCTTAGCCCCGTCTGCATGTAGCTGGTTCGCGCCTCCTTGCTCTGCCATATTGTGATGTAGCCAGGGAGCCCTACCCAAGGTATTGGTACCATGCTATTTAGATCATTCCGTGACCAGAATCATGAGACATCCGTCTTTAGATTTGTCACCTCGTCACCTAGCCTTGGGTATTTATAATAATAACAACAACAAATATTAAATATATAAAAATATCAAATAATAAAATATATAATAATGATAATAATAATAATAATAATAATAACAAAACAGACTAAAATACCTCTTCCAGTAGGAGCGTCTTTCTAAGGCTCACTCGAAGCCCTTGACTCTATCCCTCTGCTAATCACGTATTTCTTCGTGGTGCACAAACACAGGATGCTCTGCCTCCCCCCCCAGAGCCCTAGGAACCACAGACAATTGGAATAAGGTTGTTCCTACCCCTTCAAGACCAGCTCACACTGACTATTCCAATAAGCCTTCATTTTAGGAATCCCTCATCCAGAAACAGGGGGGAATATCTGTTATGGGATAAATTTATAGCACCCCCATGTATTTATCTCTACCCCCAGTATCTTAGAATGTGACCTTACAGCATATAGATTTAGTTTACATGAATGACAGTCTTATAATAAGAAGAGGCATAGAGAAATAGCTGTGTGGTGACGGGGTAGAGAGTGGAGTGTAGTTCTGCAGACAAAGGAACTCTAAAGATGTCTGGTGAACCAGAAGAAGCCGGGCAGAGGTGCAGCATGGCTGTCACTCCAAGTTCCAAAGGGAGCACCATTCTGTCACTAATGCCTCCGTCTCAGGACCGTGAGACAAAGCATTTAAGTCACTTGGCCTGTGGTACCTGATAGCTTGAACAGTAGTGATCTAACACCATGTCTTCCTAAAGGAACATGTGCCAAGCACCCTCTGC
Source organism: Peromyscus attwateri (assembly GCA_902168425.1). NCBI lineage: Eukaryota > Metazoa > Chordata > Mammalia > Rodentia > Cricetidae > Peromyscus > Peromyscus attwateri. The sequence goes on along the minus strand of CABHPP010144816.1, from coordinate 37,757 downwards.
TTGGACTCAAGAGTCCAGGGGGACTGGACGCCTTGAATCCTGCTTCTAGGCTGTCCAAGTGGGTTCTACAGTTCAGTTCTGTCACCATCTGGGGAAGGGACATCAGTGTTTTCCTTTTAAAGGCTTATTTTGTTTGTTTGTTTGTTTTTTGTTTTTTTGAGACAGGGTTTCTCTGTGTAATCTTGGCTGTCCTGGATCTCACTCTGTAGACCAGACTGGCCTCCAACTCACAGAGATCTGCCTGCCTCTGCCTCCCGAGTGCTGAGATTAAAGGTATGCGCCACGACCGCCCAGCTTTTTCAGGCATTTTTAAGCTGTCCTGTGATTCCCTTGGAGAGCCCGCACTCCGTTTGGGACAGGGAGAGCTCTCACAGCCACTCTAGTTTTCTTAAGTCTAGTGACCCACCTTCTTGTCCCCAGCCCTCCTTTCATGAGCCAGTGGGGGTGTATGGCAAGGACAAGCCAATTCTGGCCCCTCTTGCCCTGCGTGACTTGGCTAGTGATTTTCAGCATGCAGCAGGTGAGGTTCTAAATGTGGTTGGTTTGTCTTTCTTGCCCGTACCTGGGGTCTCAATGGCAATTTGGGGTAATGACAGGGTCCCCTTTTCAACACCTGGCTCCCTCAGAAGAGTAGACCTTCTGCTTCACCAAGGTCCCCCAAGTAGACCCTCATGGGAGGCAACTGTTTTGTGAGGTCAAAGGTGAGAGAGCAGAGGGCAGACCCTACCTCTCCTTTGAGGAATGCAGTTCCCAAGATCCTCAGCAGCTTACCTGGACTTCCTCTGGTGAGGCTAGGTCCTAGGCAACCCCTAAAGGACAGGAGACTGGAGCTGGGAATCTCATGTTTGTCTGTCTGAATTGATTTTTTTTTTCCTGGAGGGGAAAAAAAAATCTCACCTTTGAGAACATCTCCAGGCTGAACTGAAAGTGGGAAGGGTCATGGCTTGATGCAAAGCCTGAGTCAGGTGTGTATGTGTGTAGACTTGGAGAGTCAGCCTCAAGCCTTGCCTGGTTCAAACAAAGTGGAAGATGTCTTCAAGACAGAATCTACCTGTTACAGTTTGGGTCCACCCACCCCTACCCCTTTTTTAAAGAAAAAACTTTGATACACCCTAGACTGGCCTTGAACTCATCGGGGAGCTGAGGGTGACTTGAACTTTTGGTTCTCTTGCTTCTACCTTCCAAGTGATGAGATTACAGGTGTGCACCATCATTCCTGGGTTATGAGGTACTAGGGACTGCACCCTGGATTCTGTGCACACTAGGCGAGCACTCTCCCACCTGAACTACCTCCTCTGTTGGGATCTTCATATGCCCCCAAAGCTCAGGTGTTGTTTTCTGACTGGTGGTGCTGTTGGGAGGGTAGAAAAAGGAGATCAGGTGTAATTGAGGAAGTCAGGCACTGGGGACATATCCTTGACAGGGATGTTGGGAGCCCAGCCTCTTCCCTTTCCCTCCCTCCTTGGCCAAGCAGCTTCACTACACCCCATGCTTCCACAATGATGTTCTGTCTCTCCACAGGACTAAAATCTACCCTGCCAGGGCTGATGAGGTGGTTAGCAAGTAGAGGTACTTGCCACCTAGCCTGACAATCTGAGTTTGGTCCCCAGGACCCTTATGGTGGAAAGAGAAGACGGATTCTCACAAGTTGTCTTCTGACCTCCACAAGTGTGCTGTGGTGCTCGCGAGAATAAATGTTAAAAAACAAAACAAAACAAAACAAAACAAAAATCAATTTTAGTTGCAGAGTTAAATGACTATGGATACAAGTCGAATTCTTTGAAGATATTTTATCTCTCTCTCACACACACACACACATTCTCAATAAAAATATTTTATAGAAAAAAATAGAAATAATAATTTTTTAAAAAACTATAGTCTAACAGATCATCTGCTGTCTCATCCCAGGGTGTACCTCCTTTGCAGACTATGACCCTTTTCTCTGGCTCTGTCCCTGGTACGCTGCATATGTATCCGGGAATGGATGGTTTTGCGGGCTAGACGAATGAGCAATGAATGAGTCGAGGCTGTGTCTTGAAGGACATGCATAGTCTAAAACTGTGCATGTGGGGAGCAGGAACCAACAGAGAGCCTCCCTCCTATAGTGACAGGCTATATTGACCTCTACTAATAGCAGCATTAAAGCTAGACCTGATTGGAGGGCATGAAGGCTGAGGAACGATGGATTGTTTTAGTCAAATTGAACGTGTTTATTTATCACCCACCTCCATTAGCATGGAGACCCCTATTCCTGCATTCTAATGGTTTGACCATTTCCTGGCCAGGCCAGCCTGTCCTGGGAGATTCCATCAGTGAGGAGCAAGGAAAGCCCCCAGGAGAAGGGCTCCAGAGAAGAGCCTCCCAGGAGATCCAAGTCTGCAGTCCCGGCTATTAGTTAATTAGGTACCTCTCACAGCAAGCCTGAAGGGAAAGAGAGGGATGAGGGCAGACTTGTGGTGCTTGCGAATTGATTTATTAGCGGGGGCTCCTCGTTTATATGCAAAGCAGAAAGTTGGTAATCACATGTAGTGGCTTTCTGCAGGCTGAGAGCAATGGAGGATTCTGAGGATTTCTTTGCACTTAACTCTGTCTTCAAACTCCAGGAGCTTTTTGGGAGGGACCAAAATGGTACTACTTGGCTTCCATGAGGAGGCATCTCTCCAAGAGGCTCCCTGGGAAGGCTGCACTTTGTGTCAGTAGGAACAGAAAGTGTGCCAGGCTCCCCCTGATGCTGTGGATTATAACATAACACCACGCAGTTCTTAACCAGGCTCCATCCTCAAGACCCACCTGAGCCCAGCCTAGCTGACACTCAGGGTCTCAGGGAAGTGCTCAGAATCTCCTTGTTTACAGCTGAGGAGACATGCAGAAGTCTAAGTTAGCTACTGCTAAGTTAGTAGCTACAGTTGTAGGATACGGAGCCTGGCCCCAATACGGCCCCAACAGCTTACCCTCCAACTGCCTTTGACTTAAATGTCTCTGTTTGCCTTTGGCCAGTTGGGAGCTTAGTTTCTTCACATCTACCACCTTCCTTCTCCCTCAGAACCCTGGTACCCTAAACTCCTGTCTCCTCATTGTCTAAACTAATCTGGTCTTACATCCTTTTTTCACACTAATGTATGAATGAATGCTAATTCCTTAAAAGCTAAACTCACTGGGAAAACATACCAGCAAGATACAGAGTATTAAAGTGTTGGCCGGGTGGTCGTGGTGGTGGTGGTGGTGGTGGTGGCGGCGGCGGGGGCGCCGGCATAGTGGCATATACCTTTAGTCCCAGAACGTGGGAGGCAAGAGGCAGGCAGATCTCTGTGAGTTCAAGGCTAGCCTGATCTACGTAGTGAGTTCCAGGGCAGCAAGAGCTATATAGTGAGACCCCATCTCAAAAGAACAAACAAACAAAAACCAGACTATTGAACTGAAGGAAGAGATAGAGTCTCACGGAAATTCCAGGTGTCTAGGGCAAGGAGAATATTTGGTGACTTCAGCGTCACCAGCAAGCAGAGAGGAGCTTTTTCATGTGGGGCACAGCCTCTGTGATGCCCAAGTCGGGGGAGCCTCAGCTTCCCTGGCTCTCTGCTGGAGCCTGCAGGGAACATCGGGGAGCATGGCAGCTGTTTGCCTCCACCGCCGCCGCCGCCTCTATCACTACACATCCTGGATGCAGTTTACAGTTTTAAAAATCGTAGTTTGAATGGTCGTCCTATACCTGGGATCAAAGGTAGAATGGGGCCTGGGGAAAGAATAGAGCCCATCAGTGGACACTGTGGCCTCAAGCCTCATCAGGTGTCACTGCACATGTGGCCTTTAGAGAGAGGCGTTTGGTGGCATCCTGGGGCATCCAGGGTTGCAGATGGGAACCACAGAGGCTCCTACCATAGGAACGCGAGTGCGGTCTGTACTGTGACTCGTGTGTGGCCTTTATGGGCCATGACCAATGGCTCAAGGCCTGGGCTGGCAGCCGCAACCCTTCATCCCAGGCAGGAATTCTAATTAAATGTGAACTCCTGGGTCTCACTTACCAGCTGCTCAGCTGCAGACCCTGTGTTCCGAGGCCCCACCCGGCTATCCATACCCTTTAATGACACCCGCAGCAAATGGAGATCCCCTGCTTTTCTCCACGGGGGCCTGTGGAGGTCCGGGCTCACTCCTGGTGCTTAGGATGTGTCGGCTTTGATCCAGCTGTTGGAGAAATGCTTTTGATGGTCTCGGATCCCACTAGGGATCTGCCTGTAGCATCCTCTAACATTCCTTACGCTCCCTTTGTCTCCCTCACGACAACTCAAGTTGTTTCAGGTATACAAGCATCCAGCAAACTCGGGTGGTGGGGGTGGTTAGGTTCCCCTCATCCAGCAATCTCTGAAGCATCACAGTTGGGGTTCAGGCAGCGGTACCCAACTGTCACGTGTGGCAAACCTCAGGATCCCTGCTTCTATGGCATGGATAAGGATGGGACACTTTCCAAATAGATATGCCTGAGGGATGAATAGGATGGATGTGGGCAAAGAGGAAGCCCAAGGAATGAGATATAGCTGCCTCGAACATTCTACAAGCGAGGGGAGGGTTATCTGCACAATAGACATTGCTGACTCCCAAGCTCATGTTCATCTGAATAACAGCTCCCTCCACCTTCTTCATGTGGGCTATCCCGAGGCTGGTACTTACTGTCCTCTATTTATTTATTTAAATTTTTTTTTTTTTTGAGATAGTCTCGTGTGTCCCAAGCTAGCCTTGAACTCACTACGTAGCTGAAGATAATTTTAGACTTCTGTTGCTCCTGTGTCCACCTACCTGCTGATATCATAGGCACAAACCACTGGGCCTGGTTTATACAGTGCTGGAGATCAACCCCGGGGCTTTGTGCCCACGAGGCAAGCATGCAGGCAACAGGGCTCTTAGCCTCGGTCCATTGTTGGCCTTTTTAAAACAACTTTTTAAAACAGCTGTGGCTAAGGGTGGTAGTGGTGGGGGGCAGATTCGGTCATGGCTTGAAGTGCTGTCAATAAATGCATTGTTATGGTCCCAGGCTTCCCCATTCTCCCCAGGGTCTCCTGTCTTTACCACAGCCCCCCTACCCTGATTCAGCCAGGCCCAGATTCCCATTGTTGTTTCCCAAGTCCTGTTCAGTTGCAAAGTGCTCAGTAGGATTGAGGCCTGGTTTGTGGGGCTGGGAGGTCCAAGGGCACTGCCTCTCCATGCTTCCCTGGGGATGGAAACTGTCTGGCTCCTGTGGGTCTGCACAGGTTTATACCTAGGCTGTTGCTGGACTTAACCTGTGTCCAGAAGACGCCCACACAGCCTGACCACTGGGAACATGGTTCCGGCCTTGGCAGAAAGGAGGACTGAATTGACTTTTTTGTGTAATACAAATGTTCCATGCAGCTACCTGGGACTTGCCTGTTTCTTGTCAGGTTGAAGAAGGAAAAAGACCTGTTTCCTGGCAACTCCCCACAACCACATACACTGAAGCTCAGAGCACAGGAAACTTGGGTCCTGCTCAAGGCGGTAAGTGAGGGCTCTTCTACCCCAGAACTGGCCACTGATGAGGGAAAAGCAGGCAGGAAAGACCGTGAGGAGAGCTAAGGAGCTGCTTGCTCTGTCTGAAAAAAAAAAAAAAAATCAAAGGTCTACTGTTAGCAAACGCTCTTGGGAAGGCAGCTGGAAACTACGGCGTCCCTGGCCCTGTGGACTCCAGTAGGGAGGAGCCCAGGACGGAACAGAGCATCTCACCCCAGCAAAGAAGCGGCACTGCCAAGGTGTCCCTCACTCATCCTCTGCATGAATGCTGGCCTCCCACCACTGTCCCAGCCCTGTACCCAGATCAATATGATTCACTCCTTCGGTCATAATGGACTGTCACCACCCCATCCCTTGTCGTTATCCACAATGCCCTCCTCCTTCCCCTCTGCTTGTCTAGGGCCTACACATCCTTCCAGACATGACTTACGACCCACAACTTCCTTGTCGATTTCTCCCACTCGTTCTCCTTTTGTTCTTCTTGGAACTCTCGTCACCTTGGAGTCCATCCCACGCACCCTGTCAGCGCTTCATTTTCTCTAATGCTGTAGGAAAAGTCAGCCTGACCTACTGGCCATTGCCATCACTTGACGAGCACAGCCTGGCTGCACATTTGGTGAATTTAGGATGACTGGTCAATGATGAGTCTCTGCAAAGATGACACCCGAGGATTGGCCACTCTGCCTACTCTCCAGGGTCTACGAGAGAGACCAGCAGGAAGGAGAACTGGAGTGATGTGTGCTCTCCTCGTGGAGTCTGGTCCGATCCTAATGTGTGATTGGTAGCAGGGCAGGGTGGCACACGCCTTTAATCTCAGCGTTCAGGAGGCAGAGGCAGAGGCAGAGGCAGAGGCAGAGGCAGAGGCAGACAGATCTCCAAGTTTGAGGCCAGCCTGGTCTACAGAACAAGTTCCAGGGCAGCCATGGCTCCATAGAGAGACTCTTTTTCAAAAAACAAACAAGCTAACAAAGAAATTTCCTATTATATAGGTAAAAGGTATAAAAACTGAAGTTTATAACTTAGTATTTAGTTGACCACAAGCTTACCAAAAGTCTTGAAGTGTCTTGTGGCTACTTAAAGAGTAAATGGTGGTCAACCAGAAGCACATCAGATTACCGTATAAATGGTCTACGAACACAGCATGAAGCCACTTCAGGGGGCCACAGCAGTGGTATAGCGGTGACTTAGAGACCAGGCCTTAATAGAGCAGCAGAGGGAACTAGCAATATTTAGCTAGAGATAAAAAGATTTGTATGCCTATTAGCCGGCTAAGAAGGGCTTCTCCTCCAGAAGATACAGAGCTGCTGGATACAGAATGATAAGTAAGGGTGGTGATTCAGAGCTCAGTAAGTCAGGGCTAACAATCAGACAGAAGCCACACAGGTATGTTTGACAACCAGGTTTCCCCCTAAGATTATTGGGGGATGGGGAGACCAGCGCAGTCAAGCATGTCCAACCTTTTGACACCATGACCCAATATTGTTACCTACAATGTTGGTGTTCAAGACTTCTGCAATAGAGTTACCAAAAAAAAGGTTTAAGATTTCTGTGTTGGGCCACATTCATAGTCATCCATGCAGCCATGGGCTATGGGTTGGACACTTCTAGGAGAGGGAAAGAGACTAATCTGGGCTGGTCACATAGTAAACATGATGCTAACTTTGGACTCCTAAATCACTCAAAGACCCTTGTATTAAAGGCACAGTCTGCAGGCCAGCAGACTTGGAGGCCAAACTTGGAGATCTGAGTTGACAGGAACTTTAAGACATGGGCTTGGTGGAGTCATGCCCTCAGAAGGGCTTGCTTGTGGGAGCTGATCTCTCTTGTGCTTCCTGGCCATGTAATGAATAACTCTGCTCTGCCATGATGAACTCTTCATAGTTCACTGAGGGTCCTAAAGTATGTAATGTGTCTGCCCAATTATGGACCATAGCTTCATCACTGTGAGTCAAAATAAGTCTTTTTTTTTTTTTAATAACTTGATTTGTCCCAGGCATTTGTTACAGTCATGGAAAGCTGACCTACACACATGCTGTGGAAGAGATGCCTGCACCAGGGGAAGGAAGGAGTGGTAGGCTTTTGGATTATTCTGATCTGAGAGGCCAATCATGCTATGTATAAAACAGCCCAGCTCAGTGGACATTACGAAGTTGGATGGTGGTCATGTCTTCTCTATCAGTTAAACTTCCTGGGTTTCAGCTCTTTCCTACAACAAATGTGGATACCACTTGCCCTACCCAAAAGCAGGGCTAAGAGCAGTTGATGGCTTGAGAGTTCAAGACCCGAAGTTCCAGGAGGGAGATTGCAGCCCATCATGTAGAAGAATATTTATAATGCTAAAAGCCATTCAACAATAGAACGGGCATTCCAGCAAAGCATTTGTTTCCATAGGAACAGGCATGCCTTGGAGATGAACCCCTGACATCTTCCAGCACTAAGGGGATAGTATAAGACTATAGCTCAGGCATCTTTATGCTACTTAGCTTTTCTGCATCCACCCACTAGTCACTGATGGCCAAAGGTGACCCCTTGTTATTCCCCAGTATAAAACCAGGAGCAGAGCATAGAGTCCAGGTCTGGTAGGATTCTCCTGCCTCCCATTAACACTGTCCCCACTTGTTTCTTGAGTAGGGGAAGTGGCTTGTGTTCTAAGACCTGACCCTTTCATCATGGAAGCTTAAGATGTCCCGGCAAAGGGCTGGGAAAATGGTGGCTGATGTGGTTAGTAAGGCTTTGTGGCCAGTGCAGAGCTGATACATCAGTGGACTCCTGCCCCTCCTGAGCTATCCCTTCCTAGTCTCCATAAACTGCCTCCTGATCCTCCTGCGGAGCCTCATGGTATGCGTTCCAGTGGGCATCTTTATGTAGCCTCAGAATTCTAGTATTTCTGATCCAGAAGATTTTTTTATAGAATATATAGTTCAATGTTTACACAAATGTCAGCCTTTCACATACCACATTCACAGCTTTTTCCATCTACATATGCCAACTGTTCTATTATTTACCCATAATTCTATTTCCATCCACCCTTCTTGAAATGCTGCATATTTTCATCTTATACTACAGGGACAGAAAACCGGCCTCACTTGTACATTTGAGATCATCATGATTAACAGCAACATTACCATTCAAACCTTTGCCTATACGCCCATGTAAAATCACTGCCAGCATCTTATCATGGTACAGACATCCCTCACTTTTGAAAGTTTGGGATTTACTACAGTCTTGTGGCTAAGTAGCAAAGAAACTGGAGGTAAAAGTGACCTAGTTGAGACAGTGCCCTCAGGCTGACCTTGAACTCACAGAGATCCGCCTGCCTCTGCTTCCTGAGTGCTGGGATTAAAGGCGTGCGCCACCACCGCCTCACTCAACCCTTCGTTTTTTGAGATAGAGTTTTGAGATGTTGTCTAGGCTAGCTTGGGACTCACTACATAGCCCAGTTTGTCCCCCAACTTTGGATCCTCTGATCTCAGCCTCCTGAGTGGTAGATTGCAGGTGTGCACCGTCACGCCCATCTGAAGGGTGACTTTTCACAGTGGGCATTAAGGTACTAGGACTTGGTACTTTAAATTGTGGTAGAAGTTTCAACGATAGCTAGTCTTATTTGTATATTAACGTTTCTAATTAGATTGAATACCAGTTACACAGGAGACTATGCAAGAAGAAGAAAGGTAAACTGACTAGTCAGGAGACATGCTTACTGAGTACTAGCTGGGTCAGACTGGGCGGGCACCATGACTGAGTGGGGGTGAAGACAGGGCTGTTCCTCCCTCCTTGAGCGTCCAGCTGTTGGAGAAGGCAGAAGTACTCTTTGTGATACGTGACTGATGGGTCACTAGCGAGAGTGACACTGTGAGAGAGTAGCACGGGGGTGGGATGGGTGGGGGGGGGGGGGGGGGGGGGGGGGGGGGGGGGGTGGAGCTTTAGGAACACCTGTGAGTGGCATTATTCTGCCTGGGCAGTCAGAGGAGACTTTCCAGAGCAATTTAGACTTAAGCTGAACAAGGGGCTAAATGTCTGCGGAAGCATCCACGGAGCACACGGTAGATGGCAAAGGAAAGCAGGCCATGTGGGGACCCGGAGGACTTCTGTTTTGCCTGTGCTGGAGGGGTCCAGAGGCCAAGCTCAGGCTGGAATAGGCTCTTTTCTTTGGGCTCTGCACACCACAAGGTGGACCATTGCAGACTCCCTGGTGGCCCTGCTTTGACCTGAGTCTGAAGATGATATCAGCAGAAAATGAGAGAAGAGAGGGAGAAAGGGTAGGCCCCCTGGGGCTCCCGGCTCCAGCACTCCAGGTCTGGTAGGGTCTGTAGTTCTAGCCCTACCTCCCCTTGGGTGGCTGCGTGTTTGTGGCTCCAGCTTTTTTGTCCAGATGAGACCTTCATTCCTTCTGTCCATTCAGGAGACCTTCATTCCTTCATTCCATTCAGGAGACCTTCATTCCTTCTGTCCATGCAAGAGATCTTCATTCCTTCTGTCCATTCAGGAGACCTTCATTCCTTCTCTCCATTCAGGAGACCTTTATTCCTTCTGTCCATTCAGAAGAATTTTATTCCTTCTGTCCATTCAGGCCCATGAGTCACAGTGACTTCCTACTTTTGTTAGTCCCAGAATCCCTCAGCCTCACTTTAAAAATTTCCTTTAACCTTTCTAAGTAGTCTGCTCATCAAACCCTGTTCACAATCCCCATGAAGAGTAAAGTGATGGTTGATTTTACATGTCAGTTTTACTGAGCCAGAGGATGTCCAGATAGTTAGGTAATCATTATTTCCGAGCTATAACTGATGTGCTTCTAAAAGAGATGACCTTCCCCAGTGTGGGTGGAATCATCCAGCACATAGAAGGCCTGAGGAGAACAAAAGGCAGGAGTTTGTTTTCTCTATGACTGCTTGAGCTGGAGCACTTTTCCCCTTCTCCTCTGGCATCACTGGTCTCCACACCCCAGGTCTGGACTGAAATCTGCCCTACTGGCTGTGAGCTTTCTGCTCTTAGGACTTAGAGCAACGCCCCGACCTCTGGGCCTACAGTTTGTAGATGGCAGATTGTCATCCCTCTCAGATCCCACAGTCACAGGAGTTCAAGGCACACAAGCATAGGGAACGGCATAGCAACCTAGGACTCCACCTGGCTTGGGCCATAGACATATTCCTCTCCTAACAGTGCATCTGGCAACCCGGGACCCTCCACCTTTACCCCACTGTACATTCATCCCACTCTGAACAATGGAATAAATCTCTCCTTCCTTTAACAGCCATCAGAAATGGCCATTTCACGTGGACTATAAACATGTTTTCCATGTACATATACATAAATATATATGTGTGTATGTATATATATATATATGTGTATATGTATATATACACATGGGAAGAGGGGGTCCATCTGGTCTAGAGTAGTTTTGGGTACATGCACAATAAGGCAGACTGTCCTCTGAGTGACCTTTCAGAGAAAACTCCCTATTTACCATCTTCTACCTATGCATAACTGGGTTTGCATATGATTAAAAGCAGACGTATTTTGGGAAAGTGACCAAAGGCTTCCATGACCCAAGCCTGTCAGTGAAAACAGAGGACAAGGGCTGGAGAGATGGCACAGTGGTCAAGAGCGCATGTTTTTGCAGATGAGTCAAGTTCAGTTCCTGGCACCCAGATAGCAGTTCACAGCCATCTCTGACTCCAGTTCCAGAGGATCTGAAATCTTCTTCTGACCTCCAAAGGTATCAGGCATGTACACGGGGCACATACATACATGCAGACAAAACATAAATGCAGACATTAAAGAAAATAAATCTAAAACAACAAGATGGTACGGCCCCCATGCCCCTTGACTACTAAACTCTTCCTTCTCTTGGACCCCATAAGAGAAAGCCCTAAACAGTAGTCAGGCCTGTGGATACTGTCTTATTCGTGTGGCTGGATGTCACCCTTATTTGGTCTGTACCATTGATTTGTTTTTTAATAAAGTTTCTTTGCTACTTTGTATCTGTGTACCTTTATTTCAGCTCCCTGAGTAAGATGCCAAGAAACTGGAAATGAACTCTGGTAACAAGCCCATACCTTCTTATAAGAAGGGGTGTGTGTGTGTGTGTGTGTGTGTGTGTGTGTGTGTGTGTGTGGTGTACCTGTATGTATATGTATCTCATATTGATTCTAGTTACCTTGGAGCTCTTAACTAGTGCAAATGCCTGGTATTTCCTGTTTAGGGGCTTACCTGAAGATCGTGGTGAAGCTGTGGGTCTTTATTGTAAGGGCAATGAGAAGATAATCACAGGACGGAAGCATGAGAACAATGTAATACATCCTTAAAAAGATTGTCCTGGGACTCACATGCTGGAGGGCAAAAAACCTCCTGAAAGTCATCCTCTGGCCTCCATGGTGTGCATATATCCCCCTCCCATCTTTACCCCCTAAAATAAATAATTAAACAATTTAAAAAGTTTATCCCAAGGCTTCTGCTTCCAGTAAGGACAGAGTGAGGTCTTACCGGACAACAGTCCCCTATAGAAACCCACACGAGTCTGGAGAAGTCACTGGAAGCAGTGGAGAGTGGACGAAATAGACTAAGGGAGGAATGCCCCACGACGAGGAGAGCTGCGCAAAGTGAGCTTAGCCTCCTTCCTGGTACCAGCCACATGTGACATGATGCTGGAGGTGAGGAGGGAACTGGTGGAAATGAGGAAGAGGATGCTGAAGCCAGCTGTCTTGTGGCTTCAGGAGACAGTGGAGGATCACAAGAGGAAAGACCCAGAGAGTACATCCCTGATGGGGAGCACTTACCTCTCAGTAGACAGCACATCCCTGATGGGGAGCACTTACCTCTCAGTGGACAGCACATCCCTGATGGGGAGCACTTACTGATGAGTAGACAGCACATCCCCAATGGGGAGCGCTTACCTCTCAGTGGACAGCACATCCCTGATGGGGAGCACTTACCTCTCAGTGGACAGCACATCCCTGATGGGGAGCACTTACCTCTCAGTGGACAGCACATCTCCAATGGGGAGCACTTCTCAGGAACTCCTGAACTGCACATGTGCAGAACAGAGCGATAGCAATTTGGCTCAAGAGAAAGCACTCAGACTGCCATGCGGGAGACCAAGTTGCCGTGGCCATTCAGAGAAAAGTCATAGAAGCAAGACTTGTCACAGTTTAACATTTTTAATGGTCAGGCTCTACTTCAAATCTACCTGGCATTTAAGGAGTCGTGAAAAGAAATATTTTCTCAAGAAGAAAATCAACTGAAAATGGCCATAAGATGATCCAGATACTTGGGGAAAAAAATGATTACATGATAGTTCTGGCCATCCTTCGTGAAGTAACATCATAATAATAACCAACACTCCTGTGAATGGAAAGATAAGGAATCTAAGCAGAGAAAGAATTTAAAAAAAAAAAAGTGTTGGTGAGACTGTGGAGCAAGCTCCCTGTAGAAAACACAGCTCAGTCACTTTGGGAAAGTCGGGCAGTTTTATAGAGTAAGCATGTGCAGCCCCTCTCCTAACGTTCAACCTCGTGAAATGAGACTAGATGGCCACCTAAAGACACAATGTCCATGAAAGCTGTATTCAAAAGATTTCAAAAGTAGGAAGAGCCCCACATGTGTGTGGCAAGCTGCTGGGTGGATGGACAGACGACAGATAGACATCCAGGTGCTCATCATCAACACAAATGAAGGAGGAATGTCAGAACAGCCTATGAAGTGGAAGAAGTAAAAAAGATTCCATTTATATAAAGTCTTACAGAAAATGGTGTCTGCCCGTGGCAGGTGTGTGTGTATGTGTCTGTGTGTGTTTGTGTGTGTCTGTATCTGTGTGTGTGTGTGTGTGTGTGTGTTTTTGTGTATGTATGTATGTATGTATGTGTGTGTGTGTGTGTCTGTTTTTGTGTATGTGTGTATGTGTGTGTGTGTGTGTGTGTGTGTGTGTGTGTTGCGGGGGAGTGGTATCTATAGTGGTGCTTGTATGAAAATTTTTTATGGTGATGGGGAAATGTCTATATCTTCATGGTGGTCATGTTTACAGGAATCTGTACGTTAACTCAGATTTCATCAACTACCACATAGAAACGGGTGAATTCGTGGCACACAGCTATGCTTAGCTGCAGCCTGTTGCTGTGGGATGGTCCGTATGTCAAATCTGTTGCTCTGATTGGTCAATAAATAAAACACTGATTGACCAGTGACCAGGCAGGAAGTATAGGTGGGACTAACAGAGAGGAAAAAAGGAGAGAACAGGAAGCTGAGTGGAGAGACACTGCCAGCTGTCACCATGACAAGCAGCATGTGAAGACGCTGGTAAGCCACGAGCCATGTGGCAAGGTATAGATTTATAGAAATGGATTAATTTAAGATATAAGGACAGTTAGCAAGAAGCCTGCCACGGCCATACAGTTTGTAAGCAATACAAGTCTCTGTGTTTACTTGGTTGGGTCTGAGTGGCTGCGGGACTGGCGGGTTAGAGAGATTTGTCCTGACTGTGGGCCAGGCTGGACCAGAAAAACTCTAGCTACAGCCTGTTACATAGTTGGGCAGCAAGCATGGCTGACACTGGAGGCCTAGGAAGAAGCTCCATTTTCCTCGAACTGCGCTTCGGACAGCGTTCCCTTTCTCTCTGCATTACAGCTGGAGAGTCACAAAACTGAACTGGGAGAACCTGGTCCCTTTCCAAGTACCTATAACACAAAGGGCCAAATCCCAACGGCTGCGGCTGTCACCATCTCTGTCCCCTGGCTGGCTCCCAAGGATGTTATTAGGTTAACTGCGATCTTGTCTACAAAGCGATCCCAGTTCCATGGAGACAAACAGCCACTAAGCCAGGGAGGCTAAGCAGCTTATCCATTGCAACTTTATTTCTTTAGATCCCTGTTTTGTCTGCAAAGGGGAAGAGCTGAGCCACTTGGTCCCCAGCACCCTCTGAGCCCTAAGTCTACAATTTGAAGCTCGATGCAGATGTGATTTTTGATTTTATGTATGTTTGCCTATGCATGCTCCTTTACAGATACACCCTGATTCTTCTGCAGTGCCCGACTGCATCACACTCAACTTTCAAGGTCCCACAAAAGTGCCCTTCACACTCTAGGATGCTCAACTATCCACTGACCTGGATAGTTGACACTGGATAATGCAGTGCATATAAGCAGTGTAGTTTGGGCTGGTATTTTATAGATAATGTTGGTCTTCTCAACTGGCATCTTTTTTGTTTGTTTGTTTGAGACAAGATCTCACTGTGTAGCCCTGGCTATTTTGGAACCCACTATACAGACCAGGCTGGCTTCGATTCACAGAGACCTATCTACCTCTGCCTCCCAAGTGCTGGGGTTAAAGGTGTTCACCACCATGTTGATGCATCTAGAGTCTTGGTATCCTCAACATTCCTGCATCAACACACACACACATACACACACACACACACACACAGAGCTATGATTTGGGTAGAGTGTCCCTAAATGACTCATAGCTGGAAGCTTGGTCTTTAGAATGATGACTCTGAGAAGTGACTGGAACCTTTAAGGGGTGGGACATGGTAGGCAATGAGATTACTAGGGGTGTGGCCTCAGAAAAGATTAAAGTAGTTCTTACAGACCTCCAGTTACTTCCTGTGAGAGTGTGCTGTGGGATGTCTTTCTGTATGCTGTGAATATGTGTTGCTCTGATTGGTTGATAAATAAAATGCTGACTGGCCAGTAATCAAGGGAAGAAATATAGGCGGGGTAAACAGATGAAGAGAATTTGGGGAAGAGGAAGGGCTGAGTCAGGAGTCACCAGCCAGACACAGAGAAAACGAGATGACAATGCAGGACTGAGAAAAGGTACCAAGCCACGTGACTAAACATAGATAAGAAGTATGGGTTAATTTAAACATAAGAGGAGCCAGTAATAAGCCTGAGCTAATGGCCAAGCAGTTATAAATAATGTAAGCTTCTGAGTGATTATTCTATAAGTAGGCCACGGGACTGCGGGGCCTGGCGGGACCGGAGAAACATCGACTACAAGAGTGAGTTGTTACAAAAGAGCAAGCCTGAGCTCCAATCTCTGGCTTCCCGTCTCACCACGTGACCTTTAACACGTGTTCCCACCATTACGCCATCTCTTGTGATATATTCAGAAGGCCTTTATCAAGCCAGCAGGCCTCTGAACCTGGGAGCTAACTTCTTTTCTTTATAGTGTATTCAGTTTCTAGTATTTTGTTATAGCAACGAATTCATTCATATTCCCCCTCCCTCCCTCCCTCTTCCCCTCTCTCCACCTCCCCATGGCGAGTTTTAAGCATTTAAGCACTAAGTTCATACTCGGTTTAGTCTTGTTTGATTCATCTTATTTGATCTATTTTTATAACTTGCCTCTCTCTCTCTCTCTCTCTCTCTCTCTCTCTCTCTCTCTCTCTCTCTGGTTTTTTGAGACAGGGTTTCTCTGTGTAGCCCTGGCTGTCCTGGAACTCACTCTGTAGCCCAGGCTGGCCTCCAGCTCACAGAGATCCGCCTGCCTCTGCCACCCAAGTGCTGGGATTAGGGGCATGCGCCACCATTGCCGGCCTTAATTCACCTCCCTTTAATCCTAGTTAAGGCTCACCTTCTGTGTTTAACACTGTGGGTGTTCTCGTGCAGCCACGAAGCAGGAGACTGGCACCAGTTCTCAGAAACCATTAGTGAGCAAAAGCCGTTGCTGGAAGCTCCCCAAACCACCCACCGTTCTCATTGTTCTTCATCTAGTAGAAGTTGACAGTTTAAGTTCAAAATCTTCCCTCCAAACAGCTGTGCGGCACAGCGCGGAGAGGAATTCCAAGCGAGAATGCATCCTTCCCTGACTCTCTCACATGCACGTTCTCCCCATAGCGTGATTTCTTTCAGACGCCGACCGGTTTCTACTTGTCCCTAAGCACATGGATCCCATACACATGTAGATCAAGGCTTCTTCCAAACTTGAATAGCAATGAAGCCAGCGTGCCACATGTTGAAATGGGTGGTCTTGGACCTACAGTGGCATCCTGGATCTGTCCGATGTCAGATGTACGAGCTTTCTTCAACTGCAGGATGTCTCTGTTTCTAGATCCGTTAAAACACGGTTTGTGAGGCAAATGAAGGAGATCCATTCTGCACAGTGCTTGTCTTAGGATCAATAGCCCAACAAATGGGACTTTGTAAGTTCTTCTCATTGTGTACAAACTGTAGACGACCAAGCTAAACTACTTTTTTTCAGCAAAGAGGTTCGCACTGGATGAGCAGCGGAGGGGCGACTGCCTCCATCCTTTGATTCACCTGGGACATACTGGGGTTCCCCACCCAGTGAATTCTGAGAGCCCTGCTGAGAAGTGCTGCTGGCTGGAGGTGATGCTATTCTGTGGTATTCTGTGTGAGTCTGCGCAGGCTTCAAAGACAGCGGGTCCTTTTGAAGGGAGAATTCGCAGCTCTTTAGCTCTCAGGAAAAGACCACCAACCAAAGCTAATCTGGGTTTGCCAAAGACCTCTGCATGGGGTTAGATAGGTTTGCTTGCCTTCCTCTGTAGACTAGGGATGTCATTGAAGAGAGGCTGGTGGATCCCAACTGCAGGAATATCTAAAGGCATGAGGGCAAAACCTCCCACACTAATGTAGAATGACCTAGCTTAACCTGCCTACCCCCGAGATGTGCATGTCAAAAAGTAGCCCTTGATGGTGGCGGCACCGATAACAAGGGAGATAGATGCACATACATCAAAGACCAAGGCCTCCTGCTAGGCTAACCACACACCAGCTGTGCTGCGGGTTTGATCCGGTGAAGGGGTGGGGCTCCCCCCCCCCATGAGTAGAAACCTCAGGATGTCCCGCCCTCCAGAGAGAATTCCCAAACAAGGGACCAAGACACCTGCCCAGGATGTCCAGCCAGGAATATTTCCAGGCCCATCTACTTGGAATGCGCTCTCTCACACTGACCTTAGGGCCTGGGAGAAGATGATAAGAGAGTTTTGTTTGCTAATGGTAGACTCTGAAGATACCCCCCCCCCCCGCACCCCCATGCCCCACAGGTTTTCCTTCTGTGTAACCCTGACTGTCCTGGAACTTGTCGACTGTGCTGGTCTTGAACTCAGGGATCCACCTGTCTCTGCCTCCCAAGTGTTGAGACTCAAGGCGTGCACCACCACACCCAGCTTGAGGGGAAAAGCTTTAAAAAAAACTCTTCATTTGTTATTATTCTTAATTATGTATGTATATGTGTGTGTTTGAGTGTGGTATGTGCATGTGAGTGCAAGTGTCCATGGAGAAGGCCTGTCCACGGAGGAGGCCAGAGGCATCAGATTCCCCTGGAACTGGAGTTCAGCTCAGCTGACCGGGAAGAGCAGTATGTGACCTTAACTGCTGAGCTAGCTCTTGAGTCCCCACAATAGAAGCTTTTTTCTCCCCGAGATGGGGTTTCTCTGTGCAGCCCTGGCTGTCCTGGAACTTGCTCTGTAGACCAGGCTGGCCACCACCCAGCTTTTTTCTTTCCTTCCTTCCTTCCTTCCTTCCTTCCTTCCTTCCTTCCTTCCTTCCTTCCT
>CABHPP010144816.1:0-16983 GCA_902168425.1 Peromyscus attwateri | reverse complement strand
GGGGGGGGGGGGGGGCCCTGAATAGTCTCTCACAAACCTCTGAGTGAGAGAAGGCTGATCTAACACATGTGTAGCTAGAGTTTTCCTGCCTGGCCCACAGTCAGGATAAATCTCTTTCACCTGCCAGTCCCACAACCGCTCAGACCCAACCAAGTAAACACAGAGACTTCTATTGCTTACAAACTGTATGGCCGTGGCAGGCTTCTTGCTAACTGTCCTTATATCTTAAATTAATCCATTTCTATAAATCTATACCTTGCCACATGGCTCGTGGCTTACCGGCAACTTTACATGCTGCTTGTCCTGGCGGTTGCTGGCAGGCAGTGACTCCCTCTGCCTTCCTGTTCCTTTTATTCTCTCTGTTAGTCCTGCCTATACTTCCTGCCTAGCCACTGGCCAATCAGTGTTTTATTAGCAACATATTTGCCATATAGAACATCCCACAGCACACATGCAGTTCCTTTCTGTGCTCAAAGTATACCAGTGTGGTTTCCTGCAGGATCCCAAGCATAGACAGGGAGCTATTTTCCTTTATCTTAGCCAGAACTCCCATAATATTCTGGGAGTCCCCTCAGAAAGAGGGTAAGACGGTACACGAAACAAGACTTGGAGTCCTATTTTGAGTTCTAACAGCCACTTTACTATCTGTGATGTATTTGATCCGCTAACCCCTAGCCTTCTGTATGTGTGTATTCTGTAAGCCAGTGATTTGTCACACACACACACACACACACACACACGCACACATGCACACACATGCATACACACATACGTACACACACACACCCCGAAAATTGCTGGCTTACAGGATTCCTTGAGCATCTGCAATATGCCAGACATTGTTCTAGGCACTAGGGGGACAGCCATGAAACAATTTGATGAAAAACTCCTCCTGAGCTTGTATTCTAGTGGGAGAGACATGTAAACAACGGGGACACTAGAAAGTGATTGTGTTTTGGAGAAAAAGAGAAAGGGAATCAGGGAAGGAGAGAAAGGAACACAGGACTACCGGGATTTTAAATAAACTGATCAGAGAAAATCCTCATCCAAAGGGGTCCTGTGAGCAAAGACCAAAAGGAGGTGAACAAGCCATATGAGGGTGCTGTTCTAGACTGAGGGCCCTGCCGTGGCTAAGGTAGAGTATGGTCGTGTAGGAGCCTGGTTGGTTAAGAGAGAAAGAGTCCTGTGCACTTGAGTAAGTAGGTTTGGTAGACAAGCTCAGTGTGGCTCCCATGGTCCCCATCTCCTTAGGGTCCATGCTTCTGTATCACCGTGTCTTCAAGTGCGGTGTGCTTTCAACGAATAGAACATGGCCGATTCTGTAGGCATCATTTCCAAAAGCCTATAGCTCCCTTTTCTCTCACTCACTCACCCACTCACTCACGTCCCACCACCTGCCCTGTGACGTGCCACCCCATGGAGAGACCCACGTGGCAAGAAAGCAAGGGAGCTCTGCCATCATTGCTGGCAAACAACCAGAGGACCCTCAGTCTGCGAGCCCACAGAGAGCCGAGTCCTGCCAACCGCTCTGTGAAACGAGAGGAGATTCACTGCTCTGTGAGCTACCTGAGATGATCACCCCCGCTGCCCACAGTCGCTTGATTATAGCCTGGGAGTGGCTGAGCCAGAGAACCCAGCAGACCACTCCCACCTCCTACCTGGAAGGATTAACGTTTGTTATTCTAAGCACCAAGTCTTGGAATAATTGTTATGCGGTCATAGATACCCTGGTACACAGGAGGACAAGTTAGCGATGAGATCATGTCGCTGGTGAGAGCCAGATCATATAGGGTTTGTTGCTTATTTAACTTTCCCTGGCAACAGTGGGCGGGTCCCAGTGGAGGGGTTAAAAAAGAGGAAGGTCACCATCTGCATTAACAACCTTTGAGAAAATTTTAGGCAATAGCTTAGAGAGAAGGCCAAGAGGATGGATGGGGCAAGCTCGGGTCTTCGGTGATGAAGGTCAGAGACGATCCCTGGAATGTGGGAGAAGGGATGGACAATGGCGGTGGTCAGGAGTGCAGCATGTTTGAAGCAGAACTGACCGGATTTCCTGACAGGTTGGATTGACCTATAGGAGAAAGAGGGACTTGAAGATGACTCCAGTGTCTCTGTGGAATGGGATGGGGGATGGGTGCAAGTTAGGGGCATAAATCGCAAGTTCAGTTTGGGAAATATCAAGACCTAGACAGTTTCTGGTGATCAAAGTGGATGGATGAGCAGACAGATATCCAAGTTAGGGACTCAAGTGGCAGGCCTGGACTGGAGACGCAGATTTAGAAGTCATGACCCAGTGATATGGAGATCCATGTAAAGTCTACCATATGGCTGAGAAACTCCACTCCTGGAGACAGACTCCTCAGAATACTAGAATGATATCACAAAGACTTGTGTGCGTGACCTTAATCATAGCAGTGCTATTCACTGTAGCTAAGAGACGGAACCCCGAGTGGCCATCAACATATGTGATACATACATACAGTGTCACATGCTGCTGCATGGATGAACCCAGGGATCATTACGCTAAGTGAAGACTCCAGACACAAAAGACAAATTCTGGTCCACTTCTGTGAGGTCCTTAATGCGGTCAAATTTATAGACATAGGAAGTAGAAAGGTAAGCTGATGGGCACAGAGAGAAGATGAATGGGATCAGGAGCTTCTGTTTTGTGGAAAAGGAAAAGGGCTCTGGAGATCCATCCCAAACTAATGTGACTGCTGGGCATGGTGGTACCAGCCTGCCATCCTAGCCCTCGGAAGGCTGAGGCCTGTTCACAGACAGACCTCTGGCGGTTTCTCCTTCTCCTGCATCCCGTGTGTTCTGTTTCCAAGACATTCTTGCCAGCGCATAAATAGGGTATTATCTAAATCTATCTGCAGACACAGCCTTCCTGAGCCCTGCTCACCTTGGAAACACATTCTGCACCTGGATTCCAGGCACTACAGGCTCCCAAGTTATCTGCCACTGGCGGCTCTTTATCATCAGCCTTTTGCTGAACACAGTACCCCACAGCCTCTGACCTCTACCTCCCTCACCCCCTCTACCTGTACCATAAGGCCTCCTCCCTGGGAGTTCCCCAGGGTTCTAGCTGGACTTTATTTATTTATTTATTTATTTATTTATTTATTTATTTACTTTCACACACACACACCCCTTTTCACAGACAGCTCCCTGGTAGAGCCCTTGCATCTTACTCACTTTGAGAGATGCTCAGGTCTGCCACGGTCACCTGCTACCTGTGTTGAGACCTTTGCTTACTCATCTACCAGGAAGGTCCTTCTTCACTGTGACACTTCTTTTGGCTTTTTGACACAGGGTTTCTCTGTGTAGTCCTGGCTGTCCTGGAACTCACTCTGTAGACCAGGCTGGCCTCAAACTCACAGAGATATGCCTGCCTCTGCCTCCCGAATAGTGCTGGGATTAAAGGTATGCGCCAAGCCAGGACACCTGAGTTGCATTCTGGGGATACACACAGTAGAAGAAAACAGAGTCTTGCAAACCTCTGACCTCCACATACATACCCTGGAGCATGTTCTACCCCATCCCAACAAAATGATAAATATTTAAAAAAAAAAAAAATAAAATAAAAAATGGTGCTGGAGCTGGGTGGTGGTGGTGCACGTCTTTAATCCCAGCACTTGGGAGGCAGAGGCAGGCAGATCTCTGTGAGTTCGAGGCCAGCCTGGTCTACAGAGCAAGATCCAGGACAGGCACCAAAACAACACAGAGAAAACCCTGTCTCGAAAAAAAACCAAAACCAAAACCAAAACCAAAAAAAAAAAAAAAAAAAAGAAAAAAAAAGAAAAAAGAAAAGACAAGAAAGAAAAATTGGTGCTGGAGAGTCGGCTTCATAGTTAAGAATACTTGCTGCCATTGGAAGACTGGAGTTTGGTTCTCTGCAACTGGATCAGGCTGCTTACAGCTGCCTGTAACTCCAGGCCAGAGGATCTGATGCCCTCTTCTGGCCTCTGTTGACCCCTGCACCCAAGTGCACATTCTCACTGTAGACAAGAAATTCCAAAGAAAATAAAATCATTAAAGAATAATTAAGAATAGGGGTTCAGTGGGTAAAGATGCCCGTTGCCAAGCCTGACAAGCTGAGATTAATTCCAGGCCTCAACTGACAGACCTCTGACCTCTGACCTCCACAGGAGGTCATATACACACTTCCCACTCACACATTAAATAAATGTTAACTTTTTTTTTTTTTTGGTTTTTCAAGACAGGGTTTCTCTGTGTAACAGTCCTAGCTGTCCTGGATCTCTCTCTGTAGACCAGGCTGTCCGCGAACTCACAGAGATCCGCCTGCCTCTGCCTCCCGAGTGTTGGGATTAAAGGCATGCGCTACCACCTCCTGGCCAAATACTAACTTTTTAAATAAAAAAGTTCACACGTTGTCAGCTTCCTCTCCCAAGTCCCATTTTGTTGGTATTTGGAGGCAGAACTATTGAGAGGTAGTCAGGATTAAATAAGGTCGTGAGGGAATCCACCATGGTGGCATTAGTTCTTTACCTGAGATGGAGATAGCATGCATGTGTTTGCTCTGTCTCGCTCTGATGCCCGCCCTCATGTGCTGGTGACACAGTGGTAATGTTTTAGCTTTCCTGGATTCCATAAGTAGTTGCTAAATAAACCTTCATTTAAAAATGAATCACCCAATCTGTGGTGCTCAGTAATAGCAACAGAAAATAGACTAAGACAATGGCAGGAGAGGCTTGTGGGTATTCTGCTGGTGCAACACTTGACTAGTATGTGTTCTTCTTCTGGGTTCTGCTCCCAGTGTCGTGAAACAAGTCAGAATAGGGGAAGAAGAGCCATTGGAAGGTGTGCCATGCGATGGAGCAGAGCTCCGTTGTGGCCTTGGGCTATGTGGCCGCCCTCCTTTAAAGAGAAGAGGCATGAAGAGCTTCCCTGGGAAGCAGAAAGGGACTTTCTCCATCTGTGACCTCTGATACCCTCTGGACAGGTTGGCAAGAGCCAGATGGAGTAGAGCCTGGCCCTCTGAAAGTGGTGGTCTGGTTCCCAGTTAGAAGCTGGATTGGGCAAACGCTTCTCTGCCTCCCACGGTCCTGCACTCATGCTCCTTATCCAGCATGGGCTCCGTGTAGTCATAACAACCGCACGTCAGAGTGGCCACCTTGGACAATTGTGAAAAGATGCCATTGTGGAGAGCGTGAAGATGTGGGCGATTGCTTTTTTGCTTACTCTACCAAGCCATTTTTTTTTTTTCAAGAAAAGCATGCTACCGTTTTCTTCAGTGGTAGGCCCACGTTCCTATAAACGACCCCTCACCCCGTTTCTCCTGGGAACAGCCTTAATTACACTCACTGCTTGGCGAAATGAAGACATGAAACCAGAAGGTCTAGTTGGGAAAAGAAAGGATCAGTAGAAGAAGCAAGGAAGAGGGCTAATGGGCGTGAAATGTCATAATGAAATCTCTCATTACGTATGATTAGCAGAGGCTCATAAAAAACTTTTTAACAAGTGGCTAGGGACACGGTCTTTCCAGATCCTATCTCTTGAGCAGCTCGTGGTTGCAGAAAGGGCCACTGTGACATTAACCTGGAGGGACAGAGAGACCAGAGAGGAGAGCATGGTGTGAAGAGGATCTAAGCTGAATCAGGTTCTGTAGCTTGGCTCTGTGGCAGTGCTTCTCAACCCTCCTGACACCGTGACCCTTGAATACAGCTCCTCATGTTGTGGTGACCCACAACCATAACATTATTTTCCTTGCTACTTCATACCTGTAATTTTGCTACTGTTAGGAATCATAATGTCAATATCTGATATGCAGGATATCTGATCTGCTACCCCCGGGTTGAGAACTGCTGCTCTACAATGTGCCCATCTTGAAAGCCTCAGAGGCCCAGAGGACAAGTCCTGTGCACCCTAGAGGCAGAACTAGTCAGCACACTCCAGGCCCAGGTGAAAGGCTATGGCTTTTGGTTCAGCCCAGTGGTCTAGTAATATGTGGGACTCCCTAGACAGGAAGATGGGAGGGGTCCTAAGCCCCTCCTTATAACTGTGTTTTCTAAGCCCTCAGGGATGATGTGGCCATGGCTTCTCTTAGTTAGACACATTCTGACCTTGGACCCAGGGCTTGAGGCAGTGGCAAGGGTACAAGAGCCCTCAGGCAGAGAGCCATTGCTTTGGGATGGAGGATTTGATTTCAGGCCATGGCTATAAAAGCAAATTTGGCAGATATTAATGATATAAAATAATTGCCCAACCACGCCAACAGCTCATTAGCTCAAGCCGGATGCTTCTGTGCAGACAGACGGCCTAGCACCCTGGGCAAGGGGTACCCACGTTCTGCTGCCAGCTGGGCAGGGGTGCCTAAAGACTGGCTTGCTTGGCAGCTGGCTGCTTGTCCAGCCTCAGAAACAAGGAAACAGTCATACATAGAAGACAACAGGCACCTTGGCAGCTTAGAAATGCTTCCAGTTTTTACACTGTTGGCTTCCAGCTACCCAGCCAGCACAAAGCAGGAACAGAGGGTGGAGGAGTCCCGGCTGGAAGCCCTGACTCTGTCCTCTTGGACAAAATCAAGAGGCTCAAGGAAAGTGTTCTTCACAGCAGGAGGGTGATCTTCAGGCAGTGCGGGGAAGTCTGGCCATTGCAAGCATAGTCTGTCTGGCTCATCTTCCTACTCATCCGCCAATCCCACCTCCCCAGGCTAAAGAATCATTGGCCTTCAGGGCCGGAAGATTTCTCAGCTTTAATTCTAGTCTTGTCTTGGACATCAGAAAAGCCAGTCGGCCTTTCTGAGTCTCAGTTTCCCGATCTCTATTGTTATGTAATTGATCTTGGGATTGTTGTGATTTCATGAGCTTATGTGTGTGAAGTGTCTTCTAAATAGGGACTCAGGCACACTGCATCTAGTGAGTGGCGGAGCGAGGGGTCTCATAAAATGATGCTAATCAGGTCCTGGCTTTCTGCGCCTCCCTAGGTCCTTCTGACAGAAGTGAAGACATTTGGGGAACTGTATAGGACAGCTGGCCTGTGCCATTCCAGACTCTAAGGCTGGTGAGTCTCAGATGTCAGGTGGCCTACCCAGGATGGGTAGAAGGACAGTCTTGAAGAAACTCTGTTCCAGGGGCCTCCAGAGTTTCTCAGACAGATTTTGCTCACCAGTCATTAGATGATAGCTCTGAATAAGCTAGCCTCAGGCCTGGTCTACAGATCTACCCTCCAGAGGTAGACTTTCAAAAATGTACTGCCTGGGCATTTTCAGATGCTCCTGAAAGCTAATGCCTCACTGAGTCCCCAGATAATCAAACCCTGCTGGACTGTGTGGACTAGCTTAAGATCTATGGCTTCCTTTTCCCTCAAAGACAAACTGGAAAACAATATTTTTTTTCTTGATAACATATAAATTTCATGAGAAGCAGAGTCCACAGAAGAGCGGAGCCTGGCATTGAGTATGCAATTCACCAATGTTCATGTAAACAAAAAGGTCACTAAACAGACAGAATGGGCTTTCATGTGGCCTCTTGTGAGATAGGATCTCATGTATCCCAGGCTGGCCTCAAACTCACTATATAGCTGAAGATGATTTTGATCTCCTTACTCCTCTTGCGGGCAGGTTCATGAGGATCTGCTGCCATGCCCAGTTTATGTAGTGCTGGAGTTGAAACCAGGGCTTTGTACCTGCGACCCAGGGCTTCGAACCTGCAACCCAGGGGCTCTGCCAACAGAGCTACATTCTTCACCACCTGTCCCTGCTTTTGATCTCTTCTTTATGTTCTTTTCCTCTTACTTCAGCCCATCTACACACAAGCTTAGGCACTCATAAAAACGAAAGAATCATATACTTTTTTTTTGGTCTTAGGGATAAATCATTTATATGTTCATTTACTGGTCAGCTCAACAATTAGGCGTAAATATGCATTTGACGGGCAGTTCTTTTAATTGTCCATTTCAAAGGACATTAAGAGATATAAAAGATAAAAGAATTATAGAGAAAAAAATGAAATTTGTGTTCATGTGGGTTATGTGGGAATTCTGAGAGATGCCTCAGACAAAGAATTATATGAGAGTGTGACAAGGTCACTAAATATAAGCACACTATGCACAAATCAGGTGTGTTTCTATTTTCTAGCAAAAGCTCAGCAAAATTTGTATGTAGGGCTGAAGACATGGCTTAGCGCAGAGTTCTTTTTTTCTTTCTTTCTTTTTTGAGACAGGGTTTCTCTGTGTAGCTTTGGAGACTGTCCTGGAACTCACTCTGTAGCCCAGGCTGGCCTCGAACTCACAGAGATCTGCCTGCCTCTGCCTCCCAAGTGCTGGAATTAAAGGCGTGCACCACCACCGCCCGGCAGTGGCAGAGTTCTTAACCAGCATGCATGAGGCCCTGGAACTGACCATTCACATTTGTACCGTTGATGATAGTACCAAGGGGAAAAATCAAATTTCAAGGGCTGGGGATGTAGCTCACTATGAGAGGGCTTACCTCACATATGCAAGGCCCTGAATTGGTTCCTATTTCTCTCTCTCTCTCTCTCTCTCTCTCTCTCTCTCTCTCTCTCTCTCTCTCTCATACACACACACACACACACACAGCAGGAGGAAAAAAAAAAACTAACGAAGTGTGCTGGCTAGTTTTATGTCAACTTGACACAAGCTAGAGTCATCAGCGAGGAGGGAGCTTCAGTTGAGAAAATGCCTCCACAAGACTAGACTGTATGTAGGCAAGCCAGTAGGATATTTTCTCAATTAGTGATTGATGGGGGAGGGCCCAGCCCCTGGTGGGTGGTGTTATCCCTGGGCTTGGTGGTCCTGGGTGCTCTAAGAAAGCAGGCTGAGCAAGCCATGAGGAGCAAGCCAGAAAGCAGCACCCCTCCATGGCCTCTGCATCAGCTCCTGCCTCCAGGTTTCTGCTCTGCTTGAGTTCCTGTCCTGACTTCCTTTGATGATGAGCAGCAACACAGAAGTATAAGCCAAATAAACCCTTTCCTCCCCAACTTGCTTTTGGTCATGGTGTTTCATCACAGCAACAGTCACCCTGACTAAGATACAAAGATTTATTATAGGCAGGAATAAAACTAACTAAAGCTGTCTCGGCAGGTGAGGGCACCTATTGCCAAGACTGATAACCTGAATTAAAGTCCTAGGATCCATATGGTAGAAGGAGAAAACCGACTCTTATGATTTGTTCTCTGATTTCCATATGCCCTCCCACTAAATAAATAAAATTATAAAATATTACTGAGAGAAACGAAAGAAGAGGTAAAATAAACACAGCCATGCCCAGGACCATTCCTTGGCAGTACAAATAGGAGGTATGGATGGGGTAGTGAATCCAGTCTGTCTGTCCCCATGCTCTGTGTCCTCAGGTCTGTCCACGGCTCTGAGGTGTTCACGTCTACCATCCTTGGCAAGGCATCTGCATTTGAACCTTCCCTTCCAATGTCTATCCTTAGGTTGTCAGGATGGGGAAGCAGAACTGGCCGAGTATTGACGAAAAGTGACAGCATTCAGACACTGTTCCCCTTGAGCGGATCTTCCACTGGAACTTGGAGGAATGGCATGGGCAGAGCCAGCCAAGTCCTCAGTTCTGGGGTCTCACTGGAAAGCTCGCTGATCCAGATTTCTTTCTTCCTCCACTCTTTCTTTTGGATCTTTAAATTATCCCTGAAGTGCCAGCCTTCTTCCCTCAGATGGAGTGAGGAGGGAAGGAAGGGCTGTGGAAGACTGTGGTTTGTCCTGAGCACCCCAAGCGCCAAAGGGCAGTGGTTCTCCTGAGCCATAGGAAGATCACACTCATCCCCCCACCCATCACCTGCCAGAATGTGAGCTCTCCAACACTGTATCTGGCACATCATAGCCACCCCCCCATGTCCCCCGACCCCTCACCGACCCCCAAATATCAGATTCCTTTTCTCATGAGAGTGCCGCACACAATTTGAGGATCCTTTAGGGGACACAAAGAAACGTGAGGTACCGCCTCCTCCTTTAAAGCTGCTTAGCGACTTTGCAGTGTTCGCCTCTGAACCCTGCCCACCAGAGAAAGGGAAAAGCGCTGAGGTTTCCCCCCACCGAGCTCCAGGCCCCCTGGAAGGGAATGCAGAGGCAGCAGTCACAGCCTGCTAAGCGGTCCTCCTCCTCCTCCTCGGCGTCATCCCCCACCCCCTCTTCCTCCACCCTGCCTTAATCTGTTTAATTATTTCTTCATGTGCTCTTCAGAGAGCCTGTTATTTTTATGGGTTGGGTCTATTAATTTTTTTCTTCCCCAGCCTCCCCTCTCTCAGTACTACTGCCATGCCAGTGCAGACGGGATGGAGTCAGGCTCTGGGAGCCGAGATCACACAGATAGAGAGGGCCCGAGAGGAAGCCAGCAAGGGGAGCGAGCGAAGTGCGGTTACCTCTGAGGCTGCAGCGAAGCTGTTAAGTGCCGGAGATTTAAAGCCTCGTTCGCCTCACTTCTAACTTCAAGCTGTTCTAAGCCCAGTCTCCCAGACGACGAAACTCAGACCAGCTGCGAGGGAAAGGCTATTGCTCCCTCTGGAGCCTCGGGTCTGATTTAGAGGGTGCTTAGCGGAGGCAAGTGGAAGGATGGAGGTGAAGAACAATCAGGGTTCTATTTCGGGGAGGTGGGGGGGGGGGACTTGCTCTGCCGAAGACAAGGCTAAGAAGAAAAAGAAAAACGCGCATAGGCCATTTGTCATCCATACAAAGGATAGGTTAAAGCCGAAAGAACGGCAGAGGGGGAAAAGAAAAGCAGGATTAATCTAAGGAAGATTCATCACCTGAAAGGGCGAACATATATCAGGATTATCAGATCCATCACAGTGTGTCTCTCAGCAGGATTTGGAGGTCAGCTGAGCAGAAGCCAGAGGCTGGACCTCGTGAGGTGGGGGTAAGAGAGGACAAGAGAGGAGTCCTGAGCAAGGTGAATAAGGTTTCCAAGTGCGGCCTATTGGTGGGTTCTGATGCCTATCCTACCTAGCTTTACTATGGGAGCAGCCATGATTTTACAGACCCCCCGCATAGCTGCCTCAGAGAAAATGCAAAGTGGCATTCTGGAGGGACTATGGGAGCTGAGAGGAACAAAGAGAGGGAATTTTGCTGCAAAACTGGGAGAATTTAAGAGATCAAGATGAGCCGCCTTGAATGCAAGGGAACACAGTTTGGATTCTAAGTGTCCCTCAAAGGCCTGTCTATTGGATGATTTGTCCCCGGGGTGGTAATAGCAGGGATGATGGAACTTTAAAAGGTGGGGCTTAGTTGGAGGTCTTCAGGTCAATGAGGGCATTTCCTTAAAGATGATCATGGGATTCTGGCCCCTCCCTTTTTCTCTCTCTTGCTTCCAGACCATGAAGTAAGTGGGTTTTGCTCTGCCAGGTGTTTTCATCATAACATGCAACATTATATAACATTATAACACAAGGTGTGTGATGGGGGGGGGGGAACATGCGGTGTTTCCCTTTTCAAAATGTCTGCCCTCCATATTAAGGTGGGGCTTTCCTTCCAGGAAGAGCTGCCCCACAGAGCTACTGAGCATGTGTCCCATGCCCTGTGGGACTACAGTGATGCTGCCCATCCTGAGTCAGGCTAGTGGCCTGTATGCACTGTGGGGATATCTTTAAAAGACTCAGGCTCAGCCACAGAGTCAAAGCAGGGAGACTTGAAGCCCTGTTAGGCTTTTCTCTTTTCCAAGAAAGAGCCTTTCTATCAAACTACATTGTCCCCCATTCTGGGACTTTCCTGCCACTGTGTTACCTTACCTACCCTTTGGTGACTCAATGAAAATGTATTTATTCAATCCATTTTCTGCCTAGGAAGTGGGGGTTCCCCCATGTGACTCGTTATTCTTTAGTGCTGAGGAACAAGCTTTGCACACTCTAAATATGTGTTACTCTCATTGGTTAGTAAAGAGCTGACTGTGCTACAGCTGCGCAGGAAGAGATTGGGTGGGAGAGCCAGACCAGGAGGATGCTGGGAAGAAGAAGAAGGGCAGAGTCTCAGGGTCGCCAGCCAGATCCAGAGGAGGCAGGATGTGTACGAAATGAGGTAACAAGTCATGAGCCATGTTGGAACAGGTAAAGGAATGGAAATGGGTTAACTTAAAATGTTAGAGTTAGCTGGTAACAAGCCTGAGCTATCGGCCGAGCATTTATAATTAATATTAAGACTCCATGTTGGTTATTTGGGAACTGGCGGGCGAGAAAGAAAGTCTGCCTACACTTTAGCCTCCTCTATTAGTTACTTTCCTATTGTTTTGATAAAACGCCATAACCTTAGAGATGGAAGGGTTCATTTGGGTCTTAAGGTTCCAGAGGGTAAGAGTCCTTCACCATCACAGTGGGGAAGCATAGCATCGGCACACTTGGTGGACTGGAGCAGCTGCTAAGAGCTCATATCTCAAACCCTGAACAGGAAGCAAAGAGAGGAAGTATTTAAATCCTCAAAGCCCACCCCAGTGATGTACTCCCTCCACACCTCATATGCCTTCCCATACAGAATCCCCAACTGGGATCAAATACTCAAATGCCCAAGAAGATGGTGGACATCTCATTCAAGCCACAACACCAAAATAAGTAAATAAAGGCCACTTTTGTTACTAACTTATCAAAAGAAGAACATTCTTAGTACCTAAACCACCCATTAGTTTCTCCTGATTCCTTCAGATGGATTGCATTTAAATAGATGGATTCTGAGCTGTATCAGCTACATTGTGTGTGTGTGTGTGTGTGTGTGTGTGTGTGTGTGTGTGTGTGTATACTTATGTGTTTTCCTTTGTGTGTATGTGTATGTGCATGCATGTGAAGGGCAGAGGTCAACCTCAGGTGTCATTCTTTAGGTGCTGTCACATTATATTTTTTGAGAAAGGGACTCTTCGTTGGCCTGAAGTTCACTGACTAGGTGAGGCTGTCTGTCTTAGTTAATGTTTCTATTGCTGTGAAGAGACACCATGACCATGGCAACTCTTATAGAGGAAAACATTTAATTGGGTGGTTTGTAGTTTCAGAGGTTTAGTCCATTATCCTCATGGTGGGACATGGTGACATGCAGGCAGATGTGGTGCTGGAAGTTGCTGAGAGTAGAGAAGGAACTACATATCGATCCCGTAGGCCACAGGAAGTGATCTGAAACACTAGGTGTGGCTTGAGCATATATGAGACCTCAAAGCCCACCTCCACAGTGACCCACTTCCTCCAACAAGGCCACGCCTACTCCAACAAGGCCACACCTCCTAATAGTGCCACTCCCTATGAGCTTATGGGGACTAATTACATTCAAACCACCACAGAGACTGGCTGGTCTGTGAGTCCCAAGGGTCTGCCTGTCTCCATCTTTCCAGTCCTTACAAGTGCATGCCTCCATACTTAGCTCTTTCCCATGGGTTGTGGGGATCGAACTCGGGTCCTCATGCTTCAGCAAATGAGCCACCTCCCTAGCACCCCTCTTTCGTTCCTATCTTTTAATCGACATTTTCATACTTTTATATAACGCCTTTTAGGCATTTTTACCCCACCCCCCTCGTTCATCCTCTTCCCTGCCCAGCTGGCACAGTCCTCGATAAGCCCTCCCCCATCCTCAAGTCTTCCTTCTGTGTGTGGCCCCTGAGTTTAACTAGTACTTGCCCAAGTGTGGGCGGAAGGTTATTCCATGGAATTAGGGCAGCTTATCTGTGGCGACACAGCCCAAGAAAACAGCATTTCCTTTCCTAACAAGTGATAATTGCCAATAGCACTGCTGGGAGAGGTTCTCCTTCACGTTGAGATGTTGATGGGACCAGTCTTGGACAAGTCGAGTGCGGATAACCACAGCTGCAATTACTTCATCCATGCAACAGCTAGGTCACGTCCAAAGGACATCTTTTTTGTTGTTGTTGTTGTTTTGTTTTTATTTTTGTTTTTGTTTGTTTGTTTGTTTTTGCTTTTCGAGACAGGGTTTCTCTGTGTAGCTTTTTGCCTTTCCTGGAACTCACTCTGTAGCCAAGGCTGGTCTTCAACTCACAGAGATCCGCCTGCCTCTGCCTCCTGAGTGCTGGGATTAAAGGTGTGCGCCACCACCGCCCCGCAAAAGGACATCTTTTTGCTGTACATCTTCTGGTTCTTACATTCTTTCTGCCCCTTCTTCCACAATACTTTCTAAGCACTGTGTGTGTGTGTGTGTGTGTGTGTATAATAGTCTTTTATTAAGATTTTCATACATGCATATAAATACATTTTGATCAAATCCATCTCTCTCTTTCCCTCTTCTAATTTCTCCCCTATCCACCCCATCATTTCTATGTAGTGGGTAGCCATTCCAGCTTTGGTCTGGAAGTTCCAACCCCCATTGAGGCTTCAGTAACTATCACGCCTACAAGGCGGGGCCAAGAGAGGGCCCTGAAGACCCAAGATCCGGATGCGCCGCCTCTCTTGGTTCCTGGACCCTGGATGCTGGAGGTAGACTGAGCAGAGTTCTCCAGAGAACACCGCTGGACTGTGCTGCGTCTTTCCTAGACCCTGTTACCTATCCCTTCATTTGTAAGTTACGCCACTAAATAACTAAATCTCCCTTTTAACTACGTGGAGTGACCTTAATAATTTCACCAATATTTCTCCTTCCCAAACTTCATGTACTCTTTTTTAAAACCCACTGAGTCTACTTCGTTGGTGTACTTGGGTGTGTGTAGAACGAACTATTGGAGCAGGGTAGCCTTTCAAGGGCTGCATCCCTGAAAAACAAAAATACAAAAGCGAGCAACAAACAAACAAAAACCCAACCGGCTCCCCCTCCCCCACTATCCATCAGTGGCCAACAGCACCTGAGCTAGTGGCAGACCGTCATTAGGGCCTCCCCCATCCTTGCTGGGTTTGACCGGCTTGTTCTTGTACAGGTCTTACGCAAGCAATCACAGCCTCTGGGAGTGCGTGTGTGCCATGGTGCTGTCACACCTGTTTCTCTGGCTTTTACAATCTTTCCAGCTGTCTCTTCTACAATGATTCCTGAGCCTGGCAGGTAGAGGGTGTGATTTAACTGTTCCATTAGAGCTGAATACTCCACAGTCTTTTATTCTTTGCACATTGACTAGTGGTGCATCTCGGTGTTAATCACCCTCTACAGCAAAAAGAAGTTTCTCTGATGAGGGCTGAGAAATGCACTAATCTCAAGGAAAAGAACTAAGGGGGCGGCATATGACTGTGTTCACATAGCAGAATAACAGCATTAGATTCTCCCCTAGGATCTATGACTTGGCTAGCCATGGGTTTTTGGCACGGTTAATAGTACCAGGTGTGAATTCCATATTGCACCAGTAGGCATTGCGTGCCAGGCTAGTTGTTGTTATAGCTCCCATGATTCACAGCTGGGTCAAATTGTTGATTATTTTTGTTTTCCCGTAGCATGCCGAGCACCTTCTGGCACTGTGAAAGCTAGCCAGTAGGGACGAAGCTTCTAGGTAGGTACTAGATTGATTTTTTCCATGTCCCGTGACTCAAGGAGGTGATGTCTTCAGCAATAGGGTCTTACCACTGATTTCTGGAGGATCACTAAGAGCAATGGCCATAGTCTGTAATGCTTGGGGGTGATTTATGGGAACCCACTGACCAATAACTCAAAAAGAGGGAACCCATACCTGGGAACTGGGCTTTTTATTTGATAACCCATGGTGTCTGAAGGAGGCATTATCTGTTGTGTTAGGATAGCTCCATTTAAACTATATATTTTTATATATGGAGACAGGATCAGCTGTATAGCTCAGACAGGCCTGGAACTCACGATGTAGCTCAGGCTGGTCTCAAAGTGGTAATACCCCTGCTTCAGCCTCCCATGTGTTAGCACCGTAGGTCTGTACAATCATGCCTGCAACTGTCCCTTTCCTTGGAAGTACCTTGAGTCATAATGAAAATAAGGTGAGCAATAGCTCAAATCCGTTGTACATTAGTCCTCACACCCCAGATCAGCGGTTCTCAACCTCCCTAACGCTACAACCCTTACAATACAGTTCCTCATGTTGTGGTGACTCCCAACCATAAAATTATTTCATTACTACTTCATAACTGTTATGAATTATAATGTAAATATCTATTTTTTTTCTGATGATCTTGGGCGACCCCTGTGAAAGGGTCATTCGACCCCCAAGGGAGTTGTGAGCCACAGTTGAGAACCCCTGCTCTAGATGGTGTTTTATACAAGTGGGTGAGGAACTTGTCCATTTGTCATCCTCTGGATCTGTGCATGTAGGGACAGAAGCACACAAAGCTTTGAATACTGCATATTAGGTAATTTATAATTACCTTTATAATGTAGTCAAAGCTTTTCTGTCCTTTCGGGCAGATCTTGTCCTCGGGTTTAAGCAGATTTTCCTAGTCTAAGATGGACTTCTCTTAGTTACCACATAGCTGAGCTGCAGAGCACAGAAGCGATTTTCCCAAGGTCACAAAACAAGTCTGTGGATAAAAAAGTGCCCAATAAAGCAAGCTGAATGCTCTGGCTTGAGAGAAGAGGAGCTGGTTTGTGTACTGTAAAGGGCCGGGCTACACACAATCCTTTCTCAGGGTCTTTCGAGAAGAGAACAGCTAAGTAATGGAAAACTTTAGTCTTTAAGGAAAGGAACAGCAGAATTAAAAAGAAGGGTGACATTCTGAGCAAAGAGGGCCTCTCTTGGGGACCCTTCAAAGTGCTTGACAGTGTGGAGGGCTGACTTGAGGCCCTACTCTGCAATTCTGAGCCCTTTGTTTAGCATGAGAATATAAGCATATGATGTGGAGCGATGTGCCCAGAAAGACAAGAGTTTGGGAAAGGGCATTCTTAGGAGGAGAGCAAGAGATATACTTGAGGCAGAAGAATGGCCCAGGGAGAGAAGGAAAGGGCGTGATGCTTGAATACCCAAGTCCTGTGAACAGGAGCCAAGACCATGAACTTCTCCTTCCATGTGTCTCTGGGTGAGGACTGTTCTGCTGCTGGGGAGCTCATGTCCCCAGCCAAGACAATGATTACATAACCTCTCATTTCCAGCCAACTAATGGGATGCAATAATAGCTTTTTTTT
>CABHPP010144815.1:35538-50005 GCA_902168425.1 Peromyscus attwateri | reverse complement strand
AAAACCTCTATTCCACAAAACTGGAAAATCTAAAAGAAATGGATAATTTTCTGGATAGGTACCACATACCTAAGTTAAATCAAGACCAGATAAACTATTTAAATAGTCCAATAACTCCTAAGGAAATAGAAACAGTCATTAAAAGTCTCCCAACCAAAAAAAGCCCAGAGCCAGATGGTTTCAGCGCAGAATTCTACCAGATCTTCAAAGAAGACTTAATACCAATACTCTCTAAATTGTTCCACACAGTAGAAACAGACGGAACATTACCAAACTCCTTCTATGAGGCTACAATTACCCTGATTCCTAAACCAAACAAGGATACAACAAAGAAAGAGAACTACAGACCGATCTCCCTCATGAACATTGATGCAAAAATACTCAATAAAATACTGGCAAACAGAATCCAAGAACACATCAAAACAATTATCCACCATGATCAAGTAGGCTTCATCCCAGGGATGCAAGGGTGGTTCAACATACGAAAGTCCGTCAATGTAATACACCATATAAACAAACTGAAAGAAAAAAACCACATGATCATCTCACTAGATGCAGAAAAGGCATTTGACAAAATCCAACACCCCTTCATGATAAAGGTCTTGGAGCGATCAGGAATACAGGGAACATACCTCAACATAATAAAGGCAATTTACAGCAAGCCAACAGCCAACATCAAACTAAATGGAGAGAAACTCAAAGCAATTCACTAAAATCAGGAACGAGGCAAGGCTGTCCGCTCTCCCCATACTTATTCAATATAGTACTTGAAGTTCTAGCCAGAGCAATAAGACAGCATAAGGAGATTAAGGGGATACAAATGGGAAAGGAAGAAGTCAAGCTTTCCCTATTTGCAGATGACATGATAGTATACTTGAGTGACCCCAAAGATTCAACCAAGGAACTGATACAGCTTATAAACACCTTCAGCAACATAGCAGGATACAAGATCAACTCAAAAAAATCAGTAGCCCTCCTATATACAACTGACAAACAGGCTGAGAAGGAAATCAGAGATACATCACCCTTTACAATAGCCACAAATGACATAAAATACCTTGGGATAACATTAACCAAGCAAGTGAAGTACCTATATGACAAGAACTTCAAGTCCCTGAAAAAAGAAATTGAAGAAGATGTCAGAAAATTGAAAGATCTCCCGTGCTCATGGATAGGCAGGACTAACATAGTAAAAATGGCAATTTTATCCTTCTCCCAAATTTGAATCATATTCAGTTTTAGATAATCAAAAGGTCAAATCTGAAGGCTCTAGTTCTCAGAATGATCTTGGACCTTGTCTAAGTATGAAATCATATAGATATTGGGTAATTTGGGATAATGCACAAATAGTAGAATAGTAGAAAAATACTTCAAACCATTTACATATAATGTGTTTAAAATACTAAAAGGACCAATTTTAAAGTAAAGGGTCAATATTATCACAAATACTTATAGTATTTATATACATATATGATATATTTATATGTATATTTAAATATATATTATATATTTATACATATATATTCAAAAGAAAAAAATATTTACACAGTGCCAGGGGATTTAATTTGAACAAAGCATTAGAAGAAGTTATTTATTTAATTATTTAATTGGAAGATCATGAACAAGAGACAATCAGAGAGAAAAAGTGATATAAAGACATAAATATACCTCTTTCATACTGACACGCATCCATAGGAGGAAATAGTACAAGAATAAAAGATAGCAAACTAGATGAAGAAACAAAAATCTTAAAAATGCAAAAATATATTCATGAATATTTCTTAATCTAGAAATCAAAGAAGTTCAATTCCCTTCAAATAAATTTTAGGAATGATTCCCACATGCACACACATAGTCAAGCACCCCGAAACACTACATCTAAGTGAATGCAAAAATTTAAACAGCTGATTTACCACATAGAATGGCAAATGACATAGACTGGCAAAATAGATTACTGTGTAATGGTAATGGGTATTATGGCTGAAGGCCTGAGTTTGATCCCTCGAACCCACATGACAGAAGGAGAGGACTGGCTCTCGCAAGCTGTCTTTTAAGATTCACACATGGATGTGCATGTATGTAGAACCATACACTCACACACACTAAATAATAGTAAAAAAAAAAAATTAAAGAAAGATAAATGCCAGAATGTAGTGGTCTCAAAGGGCTTGAAGTTAAACAATAGATATAAAACAAAATTGAAACCTACAAACCAAAATTTCATTTCTAGGGAGAGACTAGGTAACAAGGAGGGCCCAAAATGGGCCAGTGACGCATGGATTTCCCTGGGAAGGGGAAATAGAAGAGATCTCCTGGGTAGACTGGGGCCTGGCAGGGATGGGAACATGAGAAATTGGCTGTGGGGTGGAGGGAGGGGGAGAGTAATGAAAGAGACATCTTGATGGGGGGTATTTTGGAGTCAGGTACAAACAAACCAGGTACCAGAGAAAGTCCCACGTATCTCTAAGGGCAGCCCCAGCTTAGAATCCTGGCAACAGTGGAGAGTGCCCAGCTTAGAATCCTGGCAACAGTAGAGAGTGCATGAGCTGGCCATCTCCTGTGATCAGATGGGTAACTACCCCAATCGTCATTAGAGATCCTTCATCAGTAACTGATGGAAACAGATACGGAGATCTATAGTCAAGCACTGGGCCAAGCTCCGAGATTCCTGTTGAAGAGAGGGAGGAAGGATGTTAAGAGCCAGGAGGGTCAAGGTCAACATAAGGGAACCCTCAGAAACAACTAACCTGGGTTCATGGAAGCTCACAGACTCTGGACCGACAGCTAGGGATCCTGCATGGGACCGACCTAGGCCCTCTGCATATGTGGGACAGTTGTCTAGTTTGATCTGCTTGAGGGACTCCTGGTGGTGGAAACAGGGCCTGTCCCTAAATCTTTGCTTCCAGGAATCTATTCCACATATGGGATGCCTTGCCCAGCCTTAGGACAGGGAGAGGAGCATGATCCTACTTCGACTTGATATGTCATGCTTTGTTGATGCCCATGGAAGGCCTACCCCTTTCTGAATGTAGGCAGAGGAGGAGTTGATTGGGGAGGGGAAAGGGGGAAATAAAAGGAGAGGAGGGAGGGAATGTATATAAAATAAATTAATAAATTTAATTAAAAACATAAAAATACATCTGTAATCAAATGATTATCAATGAAATTTCTAAAAGTACTTACTGGGAAAGAGCAACATTTTGAACAAACAACCTTAAGATTATTTTATATCTGTTGCAAGGAGAAATACAGTCTCATTTACTACATAGAAAAAAATATGTCATAAAATATCATATTCTTTTTTTTTTTTTTTTTTTTTTTTGGTTTTTCGAGACAGGGTTTCTCTGTGTAGCTTTGCGCCTTTCCTGGAGCTCACTCTGTAGACCAGGCTGGCCTCGAACTCACAGAGATCCGCCTGCCTCTGCCTCCCGAGTGCTGGGATTAAAGGCGTGCGCCACCAACGCCCGGCAAAAAATCATATTAAGTGTAACTGCTAACACAGTAAATTACTAAGAGATGTTATTTGCCTAGATTGATATTAAATCTGGTTGATTTTTCTTGAATAACTATTTCTTAAATAAAATGTGAAAACTAAAAGAAATAAGAGAAAACTTGAAGAATCATGTCATCAAAATTAAAATCTTTTGTTTTTCAAAAGGCAATACTGAAAATATAAAAAAAAAATCAAGATTGGCATAAAGTATTTAAGTAATTTATCTAAATTTGAGCTATAGCTCAAAATAGCAAATAGTCAAATTAAAAACTGACAACTTTGAGTACTTATTTTAATAAAGGCAAAATATGTAGGATCAAGGAGAACATGCAAATATTAAAAAATCAATCCTTATTAACCAATATAATGTCAGTTCTACTTGGTTATTCTGAAACCTCATAGTGCAACTTTAATTCACCAATAACAAAGGAAAGTAAATACAAGAGCAGCTTTGTATTTTAAGGACAGCTTTAAACAATATATTCATATTTTTTCAATAGTGTCCAAAATGGTAGACCACTCAATGATATGGACAGATTTCCCTCAGTAATAGAAACTCTCAAATTGTTCTTACTAACTCATTATACATCTTTCCACCAGGAACTGAATTTTCTACTATTATTGATCTTTATTTCCTATAGTGACTAATTAACTTAACTTCTTTGTTTAAAAAATTGAATTTATGATTTTGTTATATCTTTCTCTACTCTGTGCAAGTTAAAATTTATGCATTTTGTTGTATTTTTGTAGCAAACTGTTTTGTTTCAAATTTTAACAGAATTTTAGAAAATAAAATACTGAGAACTATTTTTTACTTTAATTTATTTATACAGAGGGTGAGAATGGAGCTTGCATGTTGCACACAATGCACGTGGAGATCAGAGCACAACTCCTGGTAGTCACTTCCCTTCTTCAACCATATAGATTTGGGGA
Source organism: Peromyscus attwateri (assembly GCA_902168425.1). Classification (NCBI taxonomy): domain Eukaryota; kingdom Metazoa; phylum Chordata; class Mammalia; order Rodentia; family Cricetidae; genus Peromyscus; species Peromyscus attwateri. The sequence goes on along the minus strand of CABHPP010144815.1, from coordinate 45,579 downwards.
ATCGAACTCAGGTCCACAGACTTGGTAGCAGATAAATGGACTCACGGAGTCATCTTTCTAGGCCTCCTGAAATTACTTTAAAGTAATATATTACTTTAAATATGTACTTTAAAGTAATATATTACAAATCCCATGGTCTCACACTTTGTAGTTTCACCCTTGATTAAGTGGTTCTACTACACTTTAATTGTTTATTCTGTTTGAGGATGGTAAACTGTACTTCCCTAATTCATATTTAATATATTTGAAAACTAAATTGCTTATCCAGTTTTGCTATACATATCATCTAATACATATATTTCCTTTTTTGTCCCACCATTTTATACATTTCAGTACTTGAATTAAAGGTGGTCTTTTTCAAGTTTTCAAGTGAAATGTTTCCTTCCTTTCACATATTCTATTTTTCATTCCCAATTACTAATGATCATTGAATGAGTTGACATAGATGATATGTAGTCTAACATATTTTGCAGAAGTATTAACCAAATAAAAAATAAAATGATAAAAATAATTCCTTTAAAAACAACACAGTTAAAAGTATGCCGATTGGTAATGATGTTGAAATGCTATGGTGATCTATGAATAAATCAAGCTTTGGGCATTTTATTTTTCTATCAAAATTTGAAATACAGTAATATGATTTTTACATTTTCCTTCAGGCATTTTCTTTTGCCTTATCAGCTTGCATTCTAAAGTGCATTTGGAATTAGAACTGTTGCCACTGTGTTTGTTAAGAAGTATTTCTATCACATATATCACTATTTTCCCAAGAGTACCTATCATATGAGTAATAGATGAGATAAATCTAAATAAAAGATTAAACAGAACAATAAATGAAATCTTGGTTGTGTTTTGAATCTTCCTATATAGTTCAAATAGAATTATTATATTTAGCTTGAAAATATAATTATGACTGAGAAACAATCTAATGAGTCCTTTCATGTCTTTCTAGATAAAACAATTTTCATAGAACAAATTGTGGCATTTACTACATCTTTTAAGGATCACAGTAACATTAAAAGTTCCAAAATATGCTCAATATCTCACATCCAGGATTTTTATCAAGATGAGCTGGGTTAATTAATTAAACTATAAAATGGTTTCCTAAGGAGCATTCACTGGAGACACTGAAATCAAAGGGTGATCAGACAGTGCTTAAGGCACAAACAGTAAGTTATCTGAGCATATTCTGTGCATCGTTATTTTCAAGTTAAAAGAAAACCTGTCAAATCTGAATCACAACTATATTTCCTTTTTGTTACCAAAGACCTCAGGGGTAAACAAAATATATTTTTGATGTTGCACATGTTTTTATTTTTTTTTAATTCTCTTAAACTATTTTTAAAAACCATAGAAATTCTTATTCAACTATTTTTGTGGGACTGCAAAGATGGTTCTGTCAGTAGAGTGACTGACATGCAATCATGAAAACCTGGGTTTGGATACAGCATTTATGTAAAACCCAGACCACTGGCAGGTATCAACTATCCTAACACTGGCAAAGACAGGAAGGCCCCTGAGGATTATTAATCATCCAGTTTTACTGAATCAGCAAGCTTGATGTTCAATGAGAGACTCTGTCTCGAAAAGGGGTTGGGGGAGTGAACTGATACAAATGTATACCATCACCCCTTCCCAACACTGGATTAAAAGAAGTTTAATTATGTTCTATTTTTTATAGTATATCTCAAATTTAGTGTTGTCCCATTCTCTGAATAAAAACATTATCTTTTCCAAATTTTCTCTAAACACATGTTATAATTTGTAATCTATAGCACATTTGTCTATTTTCAGTCTACTATAAACAAGTCTCCAGGGGAAAATTAATAGGAAGAATATTAATTCCACTTTCTTTAAAAATATCCATGTTTTGTAGCCATAGCCTTCAAATTGAAGCATTCCATCCTAGAGGAACATTACTAGGAAGTTCTAAGAGGGTTCTGGTTAAGAATCAAGAAATAAACAACTCACAGTTCTCAGGAAGTTCCTGAAATGTACCAAATTTACAAGGTCCCTTACTTTCTAAAGTTATATGAGCAGTAAGGATGACTAAGAAGAGATGGTTTTCCAAGCTGTCTAGCTGTCTGAAAGTCGTGCAGAGAGCTCCAGGGTTCCAGTTCTCTAGGCTGGGGGCTTTTAGGGACATAACTTACCATGAGTCATCTAATACTGTAAATAAGAGTCACCCATACTTTTGTAAGTAAACCCCATAAACTATTGTTCTCTAATAGTTTTTGGACTTCAGTAGGATTGTCACTTCAGTACATTGTCAGTTTCCTGTCTGAGGTGAGTAGACATTTGTTTACATTTGTTTAGGAAATATGTCTCAAAATTCAGTGCTTCATGACAGAATCAAACTGGTGGTATGAATTCAGCATGCTGATGTGAGAGACCTTGAGAAATACTCATGGATTACATCTAAAGATAAAATAATGGCAATAATAAACCCACAGTATCTTACCTCCATTAAAATGATCCTTTCATTTATTTTCTTTTTTATACCTTTTTCCTTCATTTTACTGTAACTTATCTAGAGAAATTGTATGTGTGTATATGGTGATTGTGTGTGTGTGTATGTGTGTGTGTGTGTGTGTGTGTGTATTGGTATGTGTGTGTGTCTGAGTGTGTGTATTTGATAAATAAAACTGAGAAAACTAAAAACATAAGTCTTCACTTTAATTTTGATGTATCTTCTGCAAATTGGATAAATTAATAAAAAATATTAATTTAATCTATTTTATTGTATAATATCAATAAGAGAGGGAAACTAGTTGATGGAATTAGTTATTTTTTATCATTAGTTATTTATCATTATTTTATCATGTAGTTATTTTATCATTAGTTATTTTATTATTAGTTATTTTATCATTATTTCTTTATTATTCGTTATTTTACTTTGCTATACTTTTCTTCTTTCAAAGACATCATGCTTTAAAATATGATTATCAATGTTAGCTTGTGACTAAATAATAACCATAAAAATTTAAAATTATATCTATTTATTTATTCGTTTGTTATTTCATCTTCTCATGTGTTTCTGTATGTGAGTGTGTGTGTGTGTGTGTGTGTGTGTGTGTGTGTGTGTGTGTGTGTGTGTAAAACTTGCTGCAGACAATTAATCCCTCCACCATAGGTCCTTGTGTTCACACTCAGGCTGTCAGTCTTTTCATCAAGTGTCTTTACCATGAGTTAATACATCAAATGTGGTGGATGACACATATAAAGATATACACAAAACAGTCTCTGCTTTACTCAAATAAACAGAATGAGTAGCTATGTGCAACTTGTTATAGATAAAGACATAATAGCAAAAAGAAATTCAAACTTGAGTGAGGGCAAATGAAACTGTATCCCTGGGTTTTTGTAAGTAAGAGTCTTAATTCTGTATCATGACCAGACATTTCTAAAAGTGAACACTAGCATTTTGCAAATAATTGATGAAGAATATCTCTCAGATTACCAGAGCACTATTTAGTGTGTGCTGATAACAACAGAAGCATAAGACAAACAGGGCTTTTTGAAGGGTCAGTGCACATTCACAATCACTGAGCTTCCTGTTGTACCAGTGATGAGCACACACACTGACAGTATGTATTGCTGTGACTTGGCTGTGGAAAATATATGTTCAAACTTATCTGAGTAATTTCATTTAATCTTTACAGTGGAATGACTTCTTAATGTAACCAATGTGAAATGGCATTCAGTCTCTACAGTTATGTTTTTTAGCTTGTTTGTAACAGAGCATTGAGCATTCCTGACTGAAAAACATTGGGATGTGGAATGTTTTGGCAGAGGGGCTGTACAAGAGACATGAGAAAACTAACAATAGACCTCAATGTCTGAAAGAAAAAATGAAGGCGATGCAGGGAAAGAAACTAGTGTTTTGAGGGATTCAAATTAACAAAAGTTATTTTATGAAGTTTTAAATGTTACCTTGCAAGAGGAAATGGTATCATAAAATAACAATGTAAAGAAATAATAGAATGATTTAAAAATTTGTAAGGAAATAGATAAAGATGACAATTGTTTTATTGTCCAGATAGCTGGTTTTTAAAATACTGGTTCTATGTTAAATATTAAGCTTATGGTTTGAGGAGGTCTCATAGTTGAATCATTTTGTCATGCCTGGCTACTAGGTCAAATCACCGTTTTTACTACATAAATGAACATATGGGCTCTTAGAATTCACAGAAAATTTATGTTAATTTTAATTTTGCAAATGGCATAAGAGGAATGCAAATAAGGATGACTGATTTCCAAGTTCATACTGTAAGTTATTATACACATGTGCTCATCATAAGAGTAGTGCTGACAGGAAATTTAGAAAGAGAGGTTTGGAAAAAAGTTACCAAGTCGGGTGAGGAAAAACTATAACCTAGCCCTCACTGAACAGCAAAAGAGAAGAAAAGCAGGACATTAGTGATTCTCCTGAAAAGATGAAGTGTCACCAGTATGTCATTTTCATTTGATCCAAATCACACAAAGTGTAAGAGATTTTTAGAAGGCAAGTATGTGGAGTCTTATGTCACACTCTGGGGGAAGGGTCTTCTAGGGTCCTAGGGATCAGAACACTGAAGAGCCTGTTGTTGCTTTGAGATAAGGAAAGTCATGTCCATTTTCAAGGGGCTACAACTCTGCAAGATGTTATAATTTGCAAATTAGTTGCACTACAGAGAATGAAAAGAAATATTGTGAAAGAAATTACATACATGAATTATTATTTTATTTTTAATTGATGTAAATCCCTGCATCATTTAATAACTGAGGCAAAAGAATATCTAGGAAGCTGCAATCTATTTAACACTGGTTAGGACCAATCTTCAAGAAACCTGTCTTATTCCAGATCTTTACTCCTTTTCCTCAAAAGAAATTGCCAATATGGTGAATAGAGCAAGGTGGACACAAGAGCTTAACTTGGATTTGCTTCTTCTTCCTCCACCAAGGACTAATTTTAGAATTCAGATGATATTACATAGTTTAGGATTCCTGAGAACTAGATTCTGAAACAGAAAGCTCTTTTTAATCTGTTTCATGGGAAAGGATTTAAAGACTAAAACTTGTGAGGTCTAGGAAGGGACTGGTGTACAGAGAGAAAAATGGGACATAAGCCTGTTTCTCCTCCAAGACCAACACAAGAGAAATGAGCTGGGGAGCCCTGGAAGACACCAATTCTTAGGTACAATCTGTGGGTATAAACAGCAGAACAAAATGTAAGGAACAATAGCCCTGAGCATGCCAGTTTGCTCTACTGTCCTCTGACATGGTCTCAGCTGTTACTTATCAGCAGTCAAGAGTCCTGTACCTGGAGAAATACATTCTGAGAATGATCTATCTACCTTACATTAACATAAGTTAAGAAACATCCACCAATGTGGTGCATGCCTGTGTGCTCACACATGCAGGAGAGTTATGTGAGCATTGAATGCTATCTCTTAGAACTATGTCCTCAAATGGGTATGGATTGAACACCTATAATCTTAGCTACTTGAGAGACATCCTATGTTCAAGTCTAGCATGGGAAAATAATGAGATCATAATCATGGGGAAGAAAGGGGAAGAAGGAAGGAAGGAGGGAGGGAGGCAGAAAGGAAGAAAGGAAAGAAGGAAGGGAGGGACAGAGGAAGGAAGGCAGGCAGGCAGAAAAGAAGAAAGGAGAGGGGGAGGTTAGAAGGGAGGAAGGAATAAAAATGTGCCATATTCAAGTTGCAAAAACTATTTGTGCTATATTGAACTTGATTTAGACTGAAAAGTTGACATACTTAAAATAAAGTTACTGCAGTGCTGCACATGGCTACCAGAAAAACTTGTAGATCAAATCTATGCCTCTGCACTACTGTAGCTAACTATTGCCAAATAACAGAAGAGTGTGAATTATTTGTAATCATAGGTCCCTTGACTAGATCTGCAGTTTTAATTTCCCGAAGGTGAATTATTCCAAATTCTGCTAAAGTTCAGGTTGTGCAAAGTACGTGAGCTGCCCTGAGGCAAAGGGTGAAAGAGGTGAACTGAATATTAAGATGCCCACGGTACTCAGCCTCACTGCTTATCACTCTGTCCTGCAGGAGTGATGGCAAGCTGCAGTCGCTGAGGCTCAGCAGTTAAACTGGGGGATCAGCTGTGTTTTGCTGTGGAGTAAATTATATTCTGGGATGTGGGTAGATAAGCTAATTAATGAATTTCTGAAAACTTCTGCATCGCTTTCCTGCCCTAAGGCTTTCCACCTCTCCACCCTACCTTCTCAGCGTGGCCTGAAGTCAGTTATGTTCCAAATGCAAAAACATCAAAGCACCTTACTGATGATCCACTACAAACCAAAGTTGTTTTTCTTTCCTTTTTTGGTTTTTCTCCGTGGCTCACAGAAGACAGACAAACACACTCTGTTCATATTAAAGATCTGCTCATATTGCAGACATCATTGATTCCTCACAGTTTAAATAATATGCAAGATAGGTAAAGTCTCGATGCAACAAGTACCGGTTATTCCATTTCTGCCTTCTAGAATATTCCATTGTGAATTCAGAGCAAATACATGAATTCCACATCTATAGCATATCATTAATATCCACGTCAGCAACACTAGGAAAGATATCTTGAATGTACCATATGCCAAATAAGTGAGAGAGAAATTGACCTATTCACTAAATTTGCTGAACCAAGAATCACCTGTTCTCAACCAGTATATGAAGGGAAATAATTAACTCTACCTACTGGTTTATGGAAAACAGCTAACTTGCTTTAAAATCTGTGAATGTTTTTTATTGTTTGGATGAATATTTAGAAAAGTGGTGTGTACTTAGCATTCTTATAAGGAGCCATGGAGTAATAAAGGTCTCATTGAACATTGTTAATTTGGGGGTTTCAACTCATAGGGGAGCTCAGTGATACTATTCTGCATTTCATTCCCTTGAGTGAAATATTTTTGACAGCTGAGGAGGTTCCTGACCAGTAAATCAATTCCAAAGGTCGGCTCTGCACTGACATGGAAAGAAGGGTATCTTCTCAGAGGTGTGGTCCTAGACAGTGAGAGCTGCAATGTGTAAAATAGACATATGTCCCAGCAGGAGAGTAACCAGTAATCAGGAGACAGGATGGAAGCAGAGAAAGGTTTGTGAGCAATAACTACACAGCCAACTGAGACATCCAGGAAGGCTTAGAAGCTGGCACAAAGAAGTGGGGTGTGACATCTCAATCACATGAACTTGTTTATTTGGAGTTGTTTAGTTAAAACAATGACACTATTTTATGAATATTTTAACATATTTGAGGGTTGAAAGAATAATAATTACCATGAGAACTTAATAATCATACAATAAGATCAGCTCTATGTTTAGGTTTAATGAAATAGGGTATTTGAATAACTTGGCAAGATATAAAATAACTACAAAGTAAAATAAGAAATCATTTAAAATTTATTGCAGTATTTTAAATATGATCAACTATATGTTATTGACTAATATAAATAGATTTGCTAATTGAAATTAATCTCTAACTCTTGGTGTATTGCCATTATTTAAACAAGTTCTATGTCCTGTGTCCCTTTGATAGATCTTTGGTATAGTTTTTTATTTTATTTTATTTTATTTTTTGGTGCTGGCTTAGGAATAAGGATCAACAGCGAGTAGGTCCATATTTGTTAATATTGTTTGCATTAAAACCCATGCGCTGCATACTTAGATTTTTTTAATTACGGTTTTGAAATTGTACAGAATAATAACTTTGCTTTCTCTTTTAGAGTATCCATTTACCCAGCATTATACATGTAATCAACCCTATGCTTTCTGAATTTGCTTAATAAATATAGTTTATGTAGACACTGTCCTAGAATGCTAATACTTTCTTAGAACATTAATGAAATTGTAGGTTGAAAGAAACCAAAAACATATATAATTTGCAGATATTTTATGTTTTTTTTTTCACAGAAGAAAATTAATGAAATTTTTAGTCTACTAAGCTTTACAGGAGTGTGAATATAAGATGCATATAAGATATAAGTGGTGAAGAGAAGATTTAGAATATACAAATACATACATTCAGCTAATTAGAACATTCCCAAAGTAATCTATCACTTCAGAATAAAGTTAACATTTGTCTTATGCTGTGGTAGGCTATTGACAAAGACTTCAATCATGCAGAAAGCTATTTTCAAATTTGCATTATTTTTAAAGAGCAGGCACCATTTCCATGATAAATGACTCCTAGACAAGATTCTTAGCTGACTACCCAAGTGCTGGATTCTATTATCACTGATTTGTCCTTCAGTCTTCAACAGAGTGAAAATGAAGGACTTCTAACTAATTGCCAGGAAACAGAGCTAATTTCCTTATACTGCCAAAAAGGAAAAAAGAAAAGAAAAGTGTGAGCCATTAAATTTGAGAGCAGTGGTATGTGAAATAAAAGATTTTTTTTTTAAAAAAAATCTTCCTGACTACTTCTTATGTGCTGGGATTGCATACATGCACACTTCACCCAGTTTATGGGGCTTCTGGTGGTCAGATGCAAGGGTTACAGATGCTAGACAAGCACTCTCTCAGCTGAGCTGTGTTCCCAGCCCACAGTTTGACATTTTGTATTAAATGGAATTGAAACAGAAAAGAACAAAAGGAGTAGAATATTCATAGATCCTGGTTTGGGGGCAGAGGCTACTTGGTCAACGGGTGGAAATATAGGAATTGTGCCAATGAATTCAAGGCTATCTCTCACATTTTCCTCCTTCATTTTCAGACACCTGACCTTATGTGGAGGTCTTTGATCCATGTAGAGTTTATTTTATATAGGCCGATTAGTGTGGCTCTATTTGGATTCTTCTATTCTTTTGAAGATGCCGTCTTTTGTCCTGTGTGTATTTCTGGATTCTTCATCTAAAATCAGGTGTCCATTGGTGTGTAAATTTATGTTTGGATCTTGAATTATATTCCATTGATCACCTTGTCTGTTTTGTGACCAATACCATTTTGTTTTTTATTACTATAGCTCTGTAGTACAACTTGAATCAGCAATGGTGAGACCACCAACAGTGATTTTTATCTTTCAGGGGTGTTTCTAACTAGCTAAGGTTTTTTTTTTGTTTTGTTTTATTTATTTATTTATTTATTTATTTATTTATTTATTTATTTATTTGTGTGTGTGTGTGTGTGTGTGTGTGTGTGTGTGTGTTTCCATATGAAGCTGAAAATTGTTCTTTGAAGTTTTTGAAACTGAGTCAACAAGACAAAGCGACAGCCTACAGAATGGGAAAAGATCTTCACCAACCCCACATCTGACAGAGGGCTGATATCCAGAATATATAAAGAACTCAAGAAATTAGACATCAAAATGCCCAACACTCCAATGAAGTTCTATGAAGAACTGAGTTGGAATTTTGGTGGGGATTGTATTGACTCTGTAGTTTGATTTTGGTTGGATGGTCATTTGGCTATATTAATCCTACAGATCCATGTGCATGAAAGATCTTTCCATCTTCTGATACCTTCTTCAACTTCTTTCTTCAACATCTTGAAGTTTATATCATGCAAGTCTTTCAGTTGTTTGGTTAGAGTTACCTAAGGTATTTGAGGCTATTTGTAAAAGGTGCTACTTCTGTGATTTCTTTCTAGGTTGATTTGTCATTTATGCATAGAAAGGCTACTGAATTTGGGAGTTAACTTTGCATACTCCTACTTTGCTGAAAATGTTTATCAGTGGAGGAGTTAACCTGTGTAAATTTTAGGGTCACTTATATATACTATCATATTATCTGCTAATTTTTCCTTTCAGCTCCACCCACAAAATGCTCATTGCTATGAGTCATTGGTCTGGTTCAAGGACTCTGGCACACCATCATCTGTGAACCCTCACTGAAACTCCTTTCACATATTCTCCTGTTGCCCAGAGTCATGAAGATCTTGTGGTTATCCTTTCCCAGGATAGTCCCTTCACACACTCTAGCAGGTCATAGATGGGCTAGATGTTAGGGTAGGCCAACCTAAGGCCCAGAATGTGGTAGCTGGGCTGGTCCGTGTGTGTGTGTGTGTGTGTGTGTGTGTGTGTGTGTGTGTGTGTGTG
>CABHPP010144815.1:15888-35528 GCA_902168425.1 Peromyscus attwateri | reverse complement strand
GTGTGTGTGTGTGTGTGTGTGTGTGTGTGTGTGTGTGTGTGTGTGTGTGTGTTTCTTTTTAGGTATTGTTTTTAGGTTTTGGTAACATTTATTATTTAGCATGGAAACCAGAACATAATGAAACTACAGTTCTCTAGCTGTTACTCCAGTTGGTATCATAGATTGTATAACTAGTATTGGTTTGCATGTCTGATACACAACTTTCGGTCATTAGACCTCCTATTCTTGTGGATAAACAAGATTATTTTATGACTAGAGACACTGTTCTGTTGCATCCACATGCAAATACCCAAAGAAACAAATATTTAAAAAGGATAACAAGTTTGGGACTGGATAAAAACCCTGAACTACCCTGGGTAATAAAAGACCTTATGTGGTCTTAGAATTGCCTTCTAGCCTTTTGTTGAAGACAATGATTTATGCTCTTAGTAAAAGTCACTTGCTACCCTTTGGAACAGCGACCTTAGTAGGTCTCCAGATCTTAGCACAACTGACGCTATGCTGGAAGTACCATTTAGGCCTTGAAAACCAACACATGAGAAGCAACACCTTCTAGAAGAAAAACAAAGACCTAATTTATCAAAGTCCATAGCTCTGGCAATGACCCGAAATGGTTTAGGGTAGGAACTAGTCCTTAGCTTTGCTTTTTGGCTTCTGTAGTCCCACTTTTGGCTAGCTGTCCTTGTTAAGTGAAGTATATCAGACCACAATATGTTTTTCTGTGATTAAAAGCTCGCCTTGAGAATGACTCTGAGCTACACTAGGATCCCAAACACTCAGTGTAGTAGCTGGATTTCTAAGACAACCTGTGGCTTAAACACATGTCCATTTAGTCTTCTCTGGTGGATATCCTATAACATCCAACAGCTTGTTCAATCAATTATCAGCCAGTGGAAGAAAAATTTCAAAGCTATGTTCATTTCTAGGATTGGAAAATGTTGATTTAATCAATGTGCATTGTACCTGTGTGTTGAATTATTAAATTATATTAATACATAGGTAGAACTGAGATATAATTAACAAAACATTTTACATTAACAGTGGAAATATAATACTACTTAACTATAATGATATCTCTAGAAAATCATCTATGTTGGCCCTTGGTCATGTGCAGAGAAAGGCTTTCAAAGATAGTAGTAATACATTCGAAGTTAATCTATATGATCTATGTGACTATAGAAATCATGCTTCTTTATCCAAATTGCCCAGATAATTTTCATATACATTGTTTTGTTGCTTCTCTACCATGTGTGACATCATAGAGCTCCTGTTGTTTATGCTGACAAGATTCTCCCCTTGAAATTGCTATTTATATTAATACGTATAAATTCATCTCACTCTCTAAGAAAAGACAAGCTCTCTTTTTTTGGTGACATACATATTCCCAACTTTCTTCAGATTTATCTCTTGAAAATTATACAAAAACCTACTCTGTACTGTTCATCTGAATGGAAATAAAAACCTGTCATTAATAGTCTATAGATTGTTGCATTTCACAACATGCAATCTCTAATTGTGACAGTTAGCTCTCGGATAACAAAAAACCAAATAAATAAAAGAAAAGGGCAGCAATAGCTGAATTCATTTCCACCTGACTTTTACATCTAGTCTCATGCAAAAAGGTCAAATTTTGAGTTGACTTTACTCCATGCCAAGTAATGAAGCTCTCTTCCAGAAATGCTTTTCCTGTACATTAAGAAAGGAATGTGCTTACCCCTGAAGAGACAAGGATGCAGAGATTCTGATGATCTGAGCAAGCATGTCTGGCTAATTTCCCTCTAACTGGGCATCATTATTTCACATAATTTTAATGTCCTATGCCCAACAATTATTTTCTTCTGACACTGCAATCATCAATTTCTGTAAGCACATAAGAATGAAGCTATGTTTGCATCTTCAGGTAATTACTCAAAACTTCTTATGTCACCCTTTCCCTGTCTAACACACCAACACACAAACAATATATTTAGTTGGGAATATAAAAATAATATTATACTTAGGTGTCTTATACTTGTTATATAAAAAAATCTATATCTTTCTATCTATCTATCTATCTATCTAACTTATAGCTATAGCTCTATTTACCTATAACTATATATATATATACATATCCATATATACCTACATACATAATGTATTAATTTAACCTTTGTAACAATGAACCCAGTAACTGGAAAATAAGAACATCCTATTTTCTCCCATGTATATATCAAACTGAACATCATCGTCATTCTTCACCCATGTTGTCAGCTTGTTTCCTGTAATCATATTTAACCTGTGATGGTAGCTATCCTTTATCCTTTCTAATAAAACTGACCCTTGACAAAACTGGTAATCTCTGATCATCTTCAGTGGAAATTTTGTTTCTGGATGAACACTTCTGCCCCGAGATATTTAATGTACTACATTCTCCCTGACTTCTTATTCTACATAAATGCAACATAGCTGATAAGCAGAAATGAATTTCATAATACTTGAATTTTTATCATCAGTTATTCCTTTCAGTAGCAATTTCTTTATATATATTTATGGCTTTCTATGTATGTTTCTATGTATGAGAAAGACTTTATTGACATATAGCTGTTATACATACAAGTCTTCACATAATTAAAGTGTACAGCTGAATGAGTTTGGAGATAAGCACACAGCACAGAAGCATGAGCATAATCCATGCCATGTAGTGATCTCCCAACTCCAGAGCTCTTCTTGCATCCTCTGCATTTATGTTATCAACAATTACATTTTTCTAATATGGATATGAGTTCTGTCTTCATGGCAAGTTTTTAATATGCACAATCAATGATCATCGCTATAGGGAACAGGCTTTTTTCATCTGCTCTTGATGAAAGTCCAAGCTCTTTGGTGAGGATCCAGCCATTGTCCCCCTCCTTGCCCTGGAAATCACTACTTTCCTCTGCTTCTTGAGTTCAATTTTTGAGTATGTGTTATTATGTAGCTGTTGTCCTTTTGGGTACATTGATCACACTTAACATAATGTTATTCAGGCCCAACTATATCGTGGGAATGAAGTAGTTTCCTTCCATTTTAAAGCTAGGTAATGCTTCTTTTTTAAAAAATAGCCATCTTTTCAAGGACTTTATATAGACTTTTTTCCAATCTTTACATTTTTTTAAAGAAAAAAACTTTAATTTACTTTTCTATCAGAGTGAGCTAATTATTTTCATAAATTTACTGATCATTCTTTGTATTTCTTTTATGTGAACAGTGAGAGAACAGAGACATAGCTTCACAGTGCAACCCCAAGGAATTCCAGAGAAATTCATCGAAACCTTTAGGGATCTCCAATTAGGATAAACATAGATTTGAATTTTTACCATGAAAAATAGACTCAAGACTAGCAAGTTTATGAAGGAGAGGTGGGGACTATTACTAGAGATATCATTTTTTGAGTTTTTTTTTCATTTATTTTACATTCTAAACTGCAGTTTCCCTTTCCTCCTCTCCTTCTACTCCTCCCCTCTGACTCCCCTCTCCTCCCATAACTTCTCTGTTTCTGTTCAGAAAGGCACAGTCCTCCCATGGGTGTCAACAAAGCATATCAAATGCAAGAAGAAGTTTCTCTGTTGAGAGCTTTGAAATGTAATCATCTGTGAGTATAACAAGAAGCCACTACAAGCCATTTTAATGCAGCACCCATTTAGCAGAATAATATTAGGCTCTATCATAAGATGTACAGTGTATCTATACTCAGATCCTTTTTCCTGTTAATAATGCCAGGAATGGGTTTCATCTCATTGAGTAGGCCTAGTCAGAAAGTGGTTGGTTACTGCTATAACAATAATTCCATTACTGCACCAGCGTTGGTATCTTGTCAGGCCAGTTTTTTGTGGTAGCTCAAAATGTTTAAAACTGAGTGAGAAAAATGATTATTTTTCTCCTCCAGTAGTATGCACAGCACCATTCAGTACCATGAAAGTTAGCAAATAGTGATGAATCTTCCAGATGATTACCAGGTTGAAAATCCCAGCATAGAGTGAGAAGAGGAGGTTGGCACAAAATTCCACCACTAACTAAGGAGATATTGGTGTTTGATTGCCACTAGGAATGGAAGAGTCAGTTTTCTTTAATGGTATAACCATTGGTAGGTCAAGCACAAACCATGGCAGGCCCCTCTCAGAAAAGAATAGTTGGGAAACACCAAGTGAACTCAATAGGTTTCAAAATGAAGAAGAAGAAGATTCAAAATCAGGCTGGTAGGGAGGTCAGAGTGCAGAAGGTAGATCTGAGAAGAGTTGAGGGAAGGATGAACGCTTAAATTACATTGTATGAAATTCTCAAAGAATTACTTAAATATTATTAATAATAAAATATTTAATATTGGTCATCTATAAAATGTATTAATATTTAAAAGGTTGCTATGGTCTTTTCCTTTTTCTCAATCTATAAGAGAGAATGTAGGTTGGCTCTGCAGGTGCTTTGGGTGGATTTATAATCCAATTAGGTGAAACCAGAAGCTGCAACTCATGCACAAGGACTTAGTATATGTTCTTTCCCTTAAATGGGATTTGTGGTGAGATTTCAAGAAAAGTGCAAGTTTATTGCTGCCAAGGGAAAAAGGTATGAAACAGCTGTTAATAGTGTGAGGATCCTTGATACTCTGCTGCAAAATCCTTCAGCCAGGTCCTGTGATAGAGTCCCTTCTTCTTCCAAATGTTCTCAAAGGTTTCTCTGCACTCTATACTGTCCAGTTATGTGAAGTCTATGACATACAATTTGAAGACTAGTTTCAATCTCTTTTTTTTTTTTTAGTTTTTAACATATTATTTGTAATCTGTTTTGTGTAAAAAATAATTTTTAACTTTTTAAGTCTATTGATGTTTTACCTAATGCATTAAAATTTTGAATTATTGTCTCTTTGGCCTAAAAATATATTTCAACGTTTAGGTTATATTTATTCTGAAAATGCTGAGTCAATTTATAACTCAATATCACACAAAATTTACTTCATAAAACTACATGTACAGCTCTCCCCGCTTCTTTAGTCAGTTCTTTCCTCTCACATTAAAAACTTTGCAATTTGTATATTGACATAAGCACAGCATTCTTCTCTTCCAGCAAGACTGAAAGCTACCATCACAAATGGCCAAGTAAAGTCACTACAAAAAGGATTGGACAACCACACAATTTGAAGTAAAAGTAAAACCTAAGACTTTAAAAATATTTTCTGCTTGAAATTAGTGTTTTTGATCTGGTGATTGATAAGGACCATGGGTCAGGCAACACTTCCCCACCATGTTGCAGGCCACTTACTGCGCATGTTCCCCTGGCAGTCATCAAGCTACAGGAATAAAAGGTTAGTGTAATACCTTTCCTGTAAAAGAATCCTAATAAACTCAACAAAGGCTCTCTTCTTAAAATAGCTTTCATTACTATTATATTAATAAAGTGTTAATAATCTAACCTAGACTTGATTTAAGTTTGATGTCATTAATACATTCAGAAAAAGCCTACATACAAAATAGAAACATAAACATTTCAGTATTTAAATAGATGTTTGAGGTGTTTTAAACAATAAAGTTTATAATTCTTGGCAAAGCCTTTAACTCTTTGATGAATATTACAAAAAGTAAATTAAAACTTTTGATTTTTGGGGGGGAAAATACTTTAATAATCTGATTACATTTGGATCTTCAAGTATGGTGATATTAAGAGGCTTTAAGGACACTGTCCTCTAACCTTTTTGACATAATTGCTTCAAGAATCCACAGACTTGAATGCTCTTCACATGAACTTCTTAGTATACCACAATACCTGCCTCAAGTCTCGTACATTGTTTCTTCCTTTAGGGAGTGATTATTATTTGCTGAACTTATGTGTATGCAAGCCTTTATGACCTGGACTCTTTCAAAAGGGCTGTAATTAAAGACAATTGATTTTATCATTCAATCAGGCAATTGATCTCAATAAATTCAGGGACACTACACAAAAGTATCTGCTAAGTACATGTGTTGGATAGTTTTATGTCAATTTGATAGAAGTTAAAGTCATCTTAGATGAGGTAACCTTGTTGAGAGTTGTGCAACCTAGTCTTGGATCAACATATGACTACCTGTTCAAACAGGCTTCCTCAGGACAAAGCACCTGTGGAACTGGATTCTCATTTGCAAGGACCAGTAGAGCACTGAACAACATAGGAGTTTGAAAACTTCATGTAGCTTGTAGGCTCTTTTCCCTCTCATTATATTGTTGATTCTTTGTGTGGTTTTTACTTTTACTTTGTTAGTCACACATGCAACAGCTGTGATTTTCCCCAGAAATTCTGTTGTTTCTTGAATATTTTCTCCAAGATTAAGTAGGAGGCAAATGTTTCTCAAATTTCTTATCTGAATTTATTGACCACAACTCCTAACCCTGGGAACTTTTCTGTACTAATTAGAGACAGTTAGCTACATATGACAAAACTGTACTTGGAACATTAACCGTGTTTCACAATTCTGGTAGGCAGAGTAGGGCATGCATAGACTAGGGAAAAGCCTTAGGACTATACATATACATATAGTGCCACCTGTTGAGAGTAATTTCCCTGTACACCGAGCATATATAATCAATAATAGGATCTAGAACGATCCAATGGGGAAAATGCAACTTTAAACATGGGATGGATCTTTACTATACATAAGAGCTTATATTGGTACAAGTATTGGCATAGTGGGATGGGAAAAGAGTGCCTTATTAAAGTCTGCCTTTTATAGAGTTTGAGACATGAGACCTTCTTATAGAAATGGAACTGTATAAAAGCATATCTTTTAGACATGAAAGAATTGTTTGGGTTTGAATATTGTTGTCCACAAAACAGTGTATCTATGTCTATTATTTTTAACTTTGTGGCTGCAAATAACTACCGGCTGACACAAATGCTGCAAGAGCTGGATGTGTCTGGCTCGATATTTAGTTAAACTGGCAAAAATGCTAAACTCTATATCTAGAATAAGGTTATGTAGGGAGTAGAAAAGTGTATTTGGGGAAGCATTGCTGTGGGATGTTCTCTATGCTGTGAATGTACTGCTCTGATTGGTTAATTGTAGCTTGAGAGTTTCTCTAGTCCTGCCTGGACCACAGTCAGGTAAGGACAAATCTCTCTCACCCACCAGTCCTGCAGCCTCTCAGACCAACCAAGTAAACACACAGAGACTTATATTGCTTACAAACTGTATGGCCGTGGCAGACTTCTTGTTATCTAGTTCTTATATCTTAAATTAATCCATTTCTATTAGTCTATAAGTTGCCATGTGGCTTGTGGCTTACCGATATCTTAACATCTTCTCATGGTGGTAGCTGGCAGCATCTTTCCGACTCAGCCTTTCACTTCCCAGAATTCTCCTTGTCCTGACTATACTTCCTGCCTGGCTACTGGCCAATCAGTGTTTTATTTATTAACCAATCAGAGCAACACATTTAACATACAGAACATCCCACAGCATTTAATAAATAAAGTGCTGATTGGCCAGTAGCCAGGCAAAACGTATAGGTGGTACAAAAAGAGAGGAGAATTCTGGGATCAGAAGTCTGAGTCAGGAGACACTGCCAGCCGCCACCCATGAGGAGCAGGATGTAAAGTACAGGTAAGCCATGAGCCATGTGGCAATGTACAGATTTATAGAAATGGGTTAATTTAAGATATAAGAACTAGATAGCAAGAAGCCTGAGCCACACGGCCATACATTTTATAAGTAATATAAGCTTCTGAATGATTATTTTATAAGTGAGATGCAGTACTGCACAGGCTTAGAGGGACCCAGAGAAAAACTCTCCAGCTACAAAGCATAAAAGGAACAATGGTGGCTTTTATAATAATTATAATGTATTTCTTAAAATATGATGTATTTCTTAATATCCCAAACACAAGTCAATAATAAAGATGTTCATGTAAGCCTAGCAGAATAAACTTCCTTAAAATATAAATAACAACGTCTTGAGCTATTCAGGATCACTTGAGTGCAATTCATTTGGTGGTCAGAACTTTTCCTTGTATGGACACCTCTTCCCCTTCCTAGGACCTGAGCACAAGCTGAGGCTGGATCCCAGGAGAACTGCAATTGAGAAAATGCTTTTGATGGAAAGATCATTCATGCTCATGGATGAGTAGGATTAACATAGTAAAAATGTCCATCTTATCAAAAGAAATCTACTGATTCAGTGCAATCCCCATTAAAATACCAACACAATCCTTTATAGACCTTTAAAGAACAATACACAACTTCATATGGAAACAGCTAAAACAATACTGTACAACAAAATAAATACCAGAGGTATCACCATCCCTGATTGCAAGCTCTACTACAGAGCTATAGTAATAATCACCATGTAGTATTTGCATGAAAACAGACAGGTAGACAAAGTGAATTGAATCAAAAACACAGATGTAAATCTATACACATGATTTTTGACAAAATTATACAATGGTAAAAAGAAAGCATCTTCAACAAATGGTTCTAGTATAACAATGTTGGCATGTAGAAGAATGCAAATAAAACCATATCTATTACCCAGCACAAAACTCAAGTCCAAGTGGATCAAAGAAAACAACATAAATTCAGACACACTGAACCTGATAGAAGAGAAAGTGGCAAATAGCCTTGAACACATTGGCACAAGGGACAACTTCATAAACAGGACACCAGTAGAGCAAACACTAAGATCGACACTTAATAAATGGGTCCTCATGAAACTGAAAAGTTTCTGTAAGGCAAAGAAAATCATCAATAGGACACAATGGCAGCCTACAGAACGGAAAAAGATCTTCACCATCCTGCATCTGACAGATGGCTGATTTACAAAATATAAAAAAGAACTCAAGAACTAGACATCAACAAACAAAATAATCCAATTTAAAAAAAAGTGAGATAAAGACCTAACAGGGAATTCTCAATAGAGGAATCTCTAATAGCAGAGAAATACTTGAAGAAATGTTCAACATCCTTAGCAACCAAGGAAATAAAAATTAAAAAGACTCTGAGATTCCATATTAAACTTGTCAGAATGGCTAAGTTCAAAAACACAAGTGGCATCTAATGCTGGAGAGTATGTGGAGCAAGGGAATACAAATTAGAACTCCTCTATTGCTGGTGGGAATACAAATGTGTACAGGTACTTTGGAAATCAAAGTGGCAGTTTCTCAGAAAACTGGGAATCAGTCTACCACAAGACCCAGCTATACCACTCTTGGTCATATACCCAAAGGATGCTCAATTATACCTCAAGGACACATGCTCAACTATGTTCATAGCAGCTTCATTTGGAATAGCCAGAACCCAGGATGTCCCTCAACTGAGGAATGGATAAAGAAAATGTGGTACAGATACACAATGGGGTGTTACTCAGCTGTTAAAAAGAATGACAACATGAAATTTGAATGCAAATGGATGGATCTAGAAAAAAAGAATCCTGAGTAAGGTAGCCCAGACCCAGTAAGAAAAATATGGTATGTACTCACTCATAAAGGGATATTAGCTGCAAAATAGAGAATAAGTATGCCACAATCCAGAGACCCATAAAGAATAGATAAAAATAGGGCTCAAAGGGGAATTTTAGATATCCCTGAGAAAGGGAAACAGAAGAGATTTTGTGAGTGGACTGTGAGTAGGTGGAGATGGGAACATGAGTGATCAGGTTGAGGTGGGATTCAGAGGGAGAGAGTACTGAATGAAACTACTGGAAAGGGAAGATATTTCCAGGTCAGGTAAAAGACAAGCACAAGGGAATTTCCCAGAAATCTACAAGAATGACCCCAGCTAAGACTCCTAGCAATAACAGATATATATCCTGAACTGGCCATCTCCTGTGACCAGGCAAAACTTCAAGCGGAAAGAGTGGGAAACCAGTCCAGCCACATAACCTTTTATCTATAGTCTTTTCTGCCTATGGCATGTGCTCGGGTAAGTATAGCCTAGAGATCGAGGCAGTGGCCAAGCAATGACTTGCTGTGGATGATTGATTGATAAATAAAACTCTGATTGGCCAGTAGTCAGGCAGGAAGTATAGACGGGAATAGCAGAGAGGAGAATTGGGAAGGCAGAGTCAGAGAGATGCTGCCAGCTGCCATAGAAAGCGAGATGTAAGGTACTGGTAAGACACGAACCACATGGCAACTTATAGACTAATAGATATGGGTTAATTTGAGATAGAAGAACTAGATAACAAGAAGCCTTGGCCATTAGGCAAAACAGTCTAAATAATAAAAGCATCTGTGTGTTTATTTTATAAGTGGGCTGCGGGACTGCCAGGGCTTGGCGGGAGCTGGAGAGAAACTCTCCAGCTACAATGACTGATCTAGCCTAAAATCTATGCCAGGAGAATAAGCCCACCGTAACACTGTGTGGAGCACCAGGACTCACAGGCTGAATGAACCAGAGACCTAGGATAGAACCAAATATAACTGGAGGGGGAAAATATGTCAATAGAATGATGCCTAATGTTATTCTGCAATAGTTATAGGTTGGTGCTTAGCCCAATTATCATCAGAGAAACTTCATCTAGAAATTGATGGAAACAGATGCAAAGCCACAGCCCAACATTAGGCAGAGCTCTGGAATCTTGCAGAAGATGGGGAGAAAGGATTATAGGGTGATTGATGAGGAGGGTCTAGCCCATTCTGGTGGTACCATATCTGGACTAGTGGATCTGGGTTCTATAGGAAAGCAGGCTGAGAAAGCCATGCAGGGAAAGTATAGATAAATATATATAGAGAGAGATATACAGATGAAGATATTAAATAGAAACATGAAGGGATAATGAAGATAATGTAGCTATGTCTCAACTATGTCAGTTACTAATCAATCAATATCCAACTATTGGAAATACACTACCAATATCTCTTTTAAATCAAACTGTATCATCATCAACCAAAACAGTGACAACATCTGATATGACATTCTAACATTGACAATTTGGTTTTGTTAGAAGTAAGTCATAATTGAACTAGCAATGAGCATTGTGGTATTTTTCTTAGTTATCAACTTGATTGGCTTGAGAAGCACCTATGCAATGGAAACACTTAACTGTGGATTTCACAGAGAACAAAATCAGGAGAGAAGACCCAGTCGAATTATGTGCCGCCAGAGGGGAAAAAAATGGGGAAATGCAACAATAAGCCAGCTGTCACATGGTCTCTCTCTGCCTTCTGGCCACATGTGCCATTCTGTTCCATCAATCTCCCTGCCATGAAGGACTGAAGCCTCAGAACCTAGGAGCAAATATCAGTAGTTCCTTAGTAGTCAAGCTTTGATTTTTCTATCAATCTCCCTGCCATGAAGGACTGAAGCCTCAGAACCTAGGAGCAAATATCAGTAGTTCCTTAGTAGTCAAGCTTTGATTTTTCTAAGTATCATAATTTGAGTCACCATTATATAAAACTTAAAAATATGCTACTTGAAAACTTTTCAACATATTTCAGTGATGACAGTTATCAACATATGGCAGCAAGCAACATTCTAGAAAAGTCAGATTTCCCTATTCTTTTTTTTTTTCCTTTGAGCTGTCTCAATGCTTCTGAAATAGAGGTACTGTATCTTAGAGTTCAGCTTACTGTATTTTAAGCTAGTTATTGGCACATGGAAGAGCAAGCATCCCAGCTTTGCTTCACTCTACTAGCCATTCAGAGGATTGAATTTTTCAGGGAATGGGAATGGTAAATGTGTTAGATTCTTTCAAAGAATTGCTATCTTTGCTTCTTATGAAACATAACTGTGGTGCTCATCTGATGTCAGGGCTCCACTGCAGGGCAACAATAGTAAGATGTGTTATGTAGAAAGAAGTTTCTTTATGCAAAAGTTTCAGTTTTTCAACAAATATTAAATATTCCCTTAAGCTTAATGTATAACTTAGAACAATGTGGGTTTATTTTTAAACTATCATTATTGCAGTATATAATATCACTGGACAAGAATATTCCTATGGTTAAATTTAATTTTCTTCTTAGAAAATATTATAATTCCAGCTGCTATTCCATCAGTTCTTTCTCCATATTATTAAATATAATTCATTATTCTTCAGTTAACAATATATAAATGACCAATTGGTCTGTGTCCAGTGGAGGAGGGGAGTACATATAACTACATAATCTGTTATCAATATATTCTGATGAATTGTCTATTCTGTTTTTAAAGATAATTATATTACCTCAATCAAATCAGCTCTGTTGCTTTAAAGGAGAACTCAATAATAAAGTTGAACCACAAACTTCTGAAGATAATATGCCATTGATGCTTCTCTAATTACAATGGATCAGAAGAAAATAATCTATTAAAAGTGGGAGTTTGGATAGATAAAATGTGGGTAAGTAATGTTTGGAAGAAAGGAACAATTAAGAGCTTAAGTGGCCAGAAGACCAGGGTTGCACATGGGGATTCAACTACAGAAAGGTCAAAACTCAAGAGTGTCCACAGCAGCAGCACTGGTTGTCACTCAAGGGTGATAATCCCCATATTAAAATATGGTGATTTTCTCCTTGGTCATTGATCCTCACTTCAATTTCCTCTTATATACCTTGAGGATCTTGCTGATAATCATCTCATGACATAAGGGAAATGCAGAATACAAATCAGTATTTAAAGAGTGCCTGGCACACAAACAGAATTAAAAGAGATATTTGATGTTTATTTTATATAGAATTAAATTAATTAAGTTCATTGGTAAATAGGTAAGTAAATATGAAGAGGGATTTTTTTATGTTTTTAGAATATCTCCCTATATTTCTAAAACACATAAAAATGCTATTCTTTGATTCATTTACTCTCCAAACTTGCAGTGATTTTATACTAACACTAATAACAAAAGGGAAACTTTTAACCCAGTCAGCAATCTTATAAGGGTTGAAATCATGATATTGCCAGGCAGTGTCAAATTAGCTGTCAATATTTACAATTTCTTTGATCCTCAATTAAAAGCAGCAGTTTGCTCTCTTGATAATTATTTTAGAATAATACTCAGTTGAGATTGTTTATACAAATGATGCCTTATCTAAAACAAAAATATCTGTGGTATCAAAATACTCCAGCTAATCATATTAAATCACGTGAGTTTTGTGTATGCTAGTCCAGTTCATAAGTGAAATGGTTGGGTTTGAAATATCTGTATGCATCATCACTAAATAAAATGTCCTTTTGTAGGGATAACAGCTAGAAACAAACGGAAACATTGGAAGTGATAACTTAAACCATTTCTAACAAATGTTCTCATTCTGGGGCTTCAATCTGTCAGACGTTAAGTCCTGAGATCTTCGTTCAAATACATGTCTAGAGAAATCTTGCTACATAAAGTTAAATGAATTTTAACTTTCTGCTTTGTAGATTCACTGCTATGTATGAACAACCATTTGAAATTCCAGTTTGTACCTGTCTCAACTTTTTGGAGTTAAAACTGTTATATCAGGATTTTCCATTAAACCTTCAAAAGAGAAAATGTGTTGCAGCTTATGAAAGCACTGTTCTTTTTCTATTGATGTATTTATATCAGGATAAACAAACAGGTTTGTTTCTAGTTATGTTCATAGACAACCTGATATTAAAAGTAACTACCTAAGCCTGGCCGGGCAGTGTGTGGCGCGTCTTTAATGTTAGCACTCGGGAGACAGAGCCAGGCAGATCTCTGAGTTTGAGGCCAGCCTGGTCTACAGAGTAAGATCCAGGACAGGCACCAAAAGTACACAAAAAAACCCTTTCTCAACGCCCGCCCCCCCCCAAAAAAGGAACTACCTTGAGTTTGGAAAGTTTTTTGTTTGTTTTTTGTCAGTGAATCACATCCTATGTGAGAAACGATATTCCACATCTGTAATTTTTTAGGTTTGTTTTTGACTGGCAATCTAGATATATCATTATCTATTTAAGTAAAATCATGGTAAGTCATTCATAATTTTTGTAGATAGCATTGCTATTCCATGTGAAGATGTGCAGTCATTCATATTCCAAACATGGCTGACCAAAAAGTGAATTCACATAGACCTCACTTTGACATTTTTCCTCACTCCTCTACCAACATGAATATTAAAAGTGATTGAGTATTCCATTCTGGCTTTGTAAGAAAACTAGCATACAAAAACCATGACTTGAATTAATCCTCCTGAACATTTAATTTATTATGAAATATCAGACAAAAATTAAGAATACAGATTCTGGTATCATCAAGATTTACATAATAGATAAATGTCATTCATGATTACTGCTGGTATAGTTTAAGGAAAAAAATAATCTCTTAGAGGATATTAGTAACTTGTGTGACATTAGCCAAATTAGGAAGCAGGAACTTGTACTGTTATTTCTCCCCTGATTGTATGACAAAATATTAGTGTATATTTTTACAAATATAGCTATGAATTTTTCTCATAGAATTTACAAAATCCTGTACACTTCCAATAAGATACTGTACATTTTAAATATTCTTGTGTGTTAATTACACTGTCCTAAAGAGAGCAAGATTTGTCAACTTAGAAGAAAGAACATCCATGTTGTTATTTAATGTAAATAACAAGACATAACCTGTTTTCTTATGTGAATTCTACTACAAAAGAGGTAGGGAATGTAGTTATTATTACAGAGCAGAATAAAAAATATTTCAGAATGAGGTGCCTTAAGTAGTCAGTTTTTTCTATTTTCCATCAATTTATTCTTTTCAGTATTTTCCATATGTAGATCATCCTGTCCCTTTAAACCAGAGGTAATTATGAGAAATAAACTTGCTGTCCACAAGTATAAACTACAATTTTCTGATGCTAAATGCAACCAATTCAGAACAAGTTTTGGACATATTTTCCATGTTTGCCTATCTAGAATGCTTTATTTGAAATGAAAATAAAGGACCTTGATGAGATATTATGAATATAACTAATGCAATGCAACAATACAATGGGCATGCCAACCATGAAATTAAGAAAATATTTTTTAAAAAAGAAAAGAAGAAAAGAAAAGGAAAAAGATCAGGCAGTGGTGGCACACGCTTTTAATCCCAGCACTCGGGAGGCAGAGCCAGACAGATTTCTGTGAGTTTGAGGTCAGCCTGGTCTACAGAGTGAGATTCAGGAGAGGGATCAAAAACTACATGGAGAAACCCTGTCTTGAAATTAAGAAAAGAAAATATTCTTATTCCCAATACTATAAAAATGTAGTATTTATAAACATATTTAACAGAGACAGGCAAAGTGATGTATGACTATAATCTCAGCACTTGATAATTAGGGGAATTATGATTAGGAGTTTAAAGCAAGTTTTGGCTACATATCAAGTTCACTGCTAGCCAGGGCTACATGAAAACCTGACACAATCAAAAAATAATAATTAATAAATGTCAAAGTCTGCATCTTAGATATTATAAAGTATAGCATTAAGCAGCAAAGAATTAATTTTTCTGTATTAATCATTCAAAAGACTTTTATTGTTATAAAGCAATATTTCCTCAAATTTTCTGGAGAGTCAGCCCTATCACCATAGAAATATTATGAAGGTACTTTGAAAAAAATGACAAGAAGATTATACAATTCATTCTCCAATGCAAGGGGTCCAGAAATAAATCATGAAAAAAACCAGACCATTCTTACTTTCAATTTGAATATGCCTGCAGTATTCTAGACAGTGTGTTAATGGTCCAAGAGCAAAATTATGGATTGACTGAATAGAACTGAACGTTTAAAAATAAATTCTTACATTTATGGTCAATTAATATTTGAACATGTTCCAAAACACTTCTATAACAGAAAGTACAATTTTGAGTAGATGGTTCTGGAACAAGTGGATATGTTCAAAAGAGTCATAGATTTAGGGTCACTAAATTATACCACACAGAATTTAATAAAATGAATCATGTAATAAAACAGAAGAGCTACGGCTGTAAAATGCTTAGTATAAAATATAAAACTACATCTTTACTACCTTAAGCAAAGGCCTTTTGGGAAACGATACCAAAACAAGAAACAATTAATTACAGACAAGGCAGTTGGGAAATGGCTCAGCATTTAAGGGTAAGGACTGCTCTTGCAGAGGACCCGTGTTTAGTGTCCACCAAGGTTTAGTGGCTCATGAGTTCCTTAGCCTCAGCACCAGGAGAACTAATGTTCTGCTCTAGTCTTGGCAAGTACTAGCACGTGCATGACACACCACCACACAGATACATATGCTTACACATTATTAAAAGTAATTTTTTAAAGCATAATTGAGATTTCTTAAAAGGTGAAATCCTTCAGGTTGCAGAACAGCTATCAAGAAAGAAAAGTCAAAACCAGAAAATGATGAAAAAAAAAACCCCAGCTTTCAAAGCATATTATTTGATAAGGACACAGTGTCCTGTTATATCCACAGAACACTTAAAATTCCATAATAGATAAATACAGACATTCTTGCCATTTATGCTCATTGCTTGCACTATTGACGAGACGTGCTACTAAATCTGCCTAGTTAATCGTCAAGAGATGAATGGATGAATGTAATATGGTACATACATTCAATGCAGTTTTATTCCATCTTATAGGAAAAAGAGTCTTTTGTTGAAAAAATATATGTGCAATTACTGATCACCACATTTTAAAAAATAGTCAAAATGGGAAACACTACCACTATATTATCCCTAAAATGTGAATTCAATATTATATAAAAATCCATAAAATTATTTACATATTTATGATATGGAGGAAGAAGTAAGACTGTTTGGGGAAATTAAAGGGTGTGGGAAGAGAGAGAAGGAGAAATAGAAATTTCAGTGAAATGAATAAGGTCAAAGAACCTGATACACATATATAAAAGTAACTTTGTGAAGCCCACATCAACATGCAATGAATATATACATATAATTACTTTATATATATAATAAATATATATATAATTAAAGTATATTAACTTACTAAAAGTTAAGTAGTTACCAATTTCAGTGTTCTGAATCATCTTGGGTTAGATACTTCTAAGGCAGATAGGTAGATACTATACTGAAAATTAATACTGAAATTTGGCTAACATCATTAATAATGAGGACAATGTAAATCAAGCTGCTGTGAGATGTCACCTCTCCACACTAATAATTCCATTGTCACAGCACCTTTATGAGTGGTATGCATGGGAAACAACAAAATTCTCATAAATTGCTAAGGGAAATGGCAAGTCGTGCAGCAGTATTGAAAGCAATAATAGCTCTTTGAAGGGTAAATTATGTAGTTACCTCATCACCTGGTAATCTACATTGAGTTATGTACCAAGAAGGATGAAAACATGTGTAAATGCAATGACTTAATCCCGTCCATGTGTTCAGCAAATAATAAATAGATAAGCAGACTGGACATATCTATGCAGTGTAATACTGTCTGGCAACTGTTATTGTTTAGATAGGAAAGGGCCTCCAAACGGTAAAGGTGGAAGGTCTTCTACTGATGTCATTCTGGAGAAGGATGGGATCTCAAGAGTGCTTCAGCATGGCTTAATCAGTTAATGAATTCAAAAGGGAAGGGACTATGGAGATGTGCATCTGAAGTGGGCATTTGGCAAATGCTGATTGTCCTATCACCTGGGATACAGAGGCAGGAGGATTGTAGCATGCACATCATGACCAATCTGCTTTACATACTGAGTTCTAGACATGTGAAGGTTAAATAGAAATAGGCACTACTGAGTTGGAGGAGTCACCGGAGGTGTAGGTCTGTCAGTAAACTTTCTCTCACTGTCTTTGCTTCCTGGCTTCAATGCAGTAAATGGTCTCTTTTGCTAAATACTCCAAAGTCCTCATTGTTCTGCCTCTCAAGACTCAGCTGAGCATGGAATCTGAGACTAACAATAAAGCATTTTTAGTTTCAAGGTGTTTTACTCAGACATTTCACCACAGTGACAAAAAGTGGCTAACAGTACTCATAAAATAAAAAAAGAACAATGTACACACTGATGTGATGGAACTTCGTAAACCCTATGCTCAGCGAAAGAAGTCAAGTACAGTTATCTGAAATGCACAAAACACCTTGAGAGGAGCCATAGATGAGTGGTTATCTAGAGCTATCATAGTGAGTACAGGAGTTAACAAGGTTAAAGCATGTCTTAACTGGAAGGTATAAATGCACTAAAATTAGAGATACTTGCTTCAAAATACAACAAAAAAGAACTATGTATTTTTTAAATTAAATTGTTTGTGAGGGCTGGGCGGTGGTGGCGCACGCCTTTAATCCCAGCACTCAGGAAGCAGAGGTAGGCGGATCTCTATGAGTTCGAGGCCAGCCGGGTCTCCAAATCGAGTTCCAGGAAAGGTGCAAAGCTACACAGAGAAACCCTGTCTCAAAAAACAAAAAACAAAACAAAACAAAAAAAATAATAATTGTTTGTGAGGTTAATTGAACATCTAACAGGTTTTTGAGTTAAGACCAGTATTAGTGTGAAAGTACAACCTAAATTTCATATTAAGTGTTAAAATACAAACAACAGCCAGAACTGTTAAGTTATTATGACCCAAATTGTATGAGTAATGCCTACATTGATAGAAAATTGGACATTAGAGAAGACACAAGAAAAAAGACTTTTTCAACAATGATTGTTAAATTCCCACCAAACTTATTTTGATCATGCCAGATTATTTTTTATTTGTTAAATGTAATTCTTTTCAAACACATGTACCTATACATATACCTAAAAATCCAAATAGAAATTCTGAAAATATCCAAAGATAACAAAGGGTGATTACTTTCTTAGAAAATAAACAGAAATGAAAGTAATATATAAGCATTGGCGAACTTTTGACATTATCTACTCACTAGAGCAGATGGATGCTGTACCAGGTAGACGAGTAATAGAGCTACAGATAAGGAGATACGTCTCTTGTGAGGCAGCAGTTTCTTATATTAATTAAGAGAGGTAAATTGAAATGCTTAGTGAACTGGTCATCGAAGTCTCAACTAAAAACACCTAAATTCCTATGAACACTATAAGTGACAGGCGATTTATAATATCCTCCCTTGTAATAAGAATGAGCATAAGGGAGAATAAATCAGTGTCTTGAGCCAACTTAGACCATCAGTAGCTGATGAGCTTCTGATTATTACATTAAGGCATGTGTGACTTAGATTGTTACAGTTTGCTTAATCCTAGCTTTATAAATATATATATAATATATATAATATAATATATAACATATTTATATATTATATATTTATAATTCCTCAGATATAAAATTGCTTCAAACAAAAACAAACTGACATAAACAAAAGCAAAAGTGTACAAAAGCACCCTTCCTCCCCTCTTTGTTTTTTGAAGAAGGCAGTGTTATAGAGACACAAGTCTGAATAAATTCATCAATTATATTAAGTATAAAAATCAAAAATGTCATCACATGCATTTTTGGCATATGGAGATTTATTTTTCCTTAAACACAAGTAGGAAGAATTTCAAGTGAATATGTGTGTGTGTGCTTATGTACCTATTGTTTTTTGTGTTTATGCTTGTGCATTTGAGTCTCTAGGTATTATTAGGTACATATACGTGAGTGTACAAATGTGTGTCTGGATGGTGTATGTGTGTGATGTTCATGAGAGTATGTTTATGTGTGTTGTGTGCATAAATGGATGTGAAAGTGTGAACACTTGTAGATGTAACCAACCGCCTTATTAAATAAGAAACACAGAGCCAATGTAAAGGTGAAAGCCCAAGAGGTCAGAGCTAGGAGCCTTACCC
>CABHPP010144814.1:20964-45491 GCA_902168425.1 Peromyscus attwateri | reverse complement strand
AAAAAAAAAAGTTTCAAACTGGAGTTGGAAAAGGAGCTCTGTGTACTTGCTCCAGAAACAAACCTTCTAAAATAGAAAATGTTTGGCTTTTCACATGTAAGAACCAGTAGGAAAATGAGTCGTAAGTAAAAAGGGGTAGATTAAAAACCTTTCTAGGACTGGAGAGATGGCTCAGCCGTTAAAGGCTAGGCTCACAGCCAAAAATATAAAAACCTTTCTAGTAGCTTAAAAAAGAAGCTACAAATTACTAGATGAACAAACTTTGAGCTTTGGTGGTGATGGAACAATATATGCATATGTGCTATTCTCAGACCTGGAAGTTTTTGTCCTGAAGTTAACTATCTACACACGTCCACCCCTACGTTACAGCCACAGGCAGCCCTGTTGGCATCAGACAGTCCTGAATCTTAGTTATAAGAATTTCAACAAAGTCCTGTATTTCCTGGATAGAACAGGGAGGAGAAATGACTCTCAGGACTTAAATCAAAACCAAGAAAGAGACATTATACCAAAACTACAAATTATAATATAACTTGACACTTTCTTTTTCTTTCAAAAGAAGCTGAAGATTCAACCAAGAGCCTTACTCAGGATAGGAAAATGCTCTACCATGGAGTTATAGCCCTAGCTCTCTTTGTACATTTTCTTTGAAGACATGATCACTAGGTCACTAATTTCCCTGTGTTGGCCTTGAAATTACAGTGTAGCAGACTTTAAATTTGTATTCTCCTGCTTCAGTCTTTCTGGTAGCTGAGATTACTGGCCTAGCTCCCTTTACAGCCTTCATTTGTAGATCTTTCAGGAACTATGAATATCATATGTCATAAGTTAACTAGACATAGAGAAAGAAAGGTCATGGAGTTGGGTGGGTGGAGAGGTGGGAAGGATCTGGGAGGAGCTGAAGAGGGGAGATCATGATCAGAATATACTGTATGACAATAAGCATAGAAATACCTCAAACTCTTTTATGGTCATTCAGTATTCCAACCAATAGCTGCATTGGAAGTTATTTAATCAACAACCAATTTTCGTTACTGTGAAGTATACTATAAATATATGTTTTTGTATTTGTATTGTTGCTTTTTTTTCTGTTTTGCAAAGAAAAGGGAGTCTCCATGCCAAGGAGGTGCACAATTTAAGAAACACACTACTTCCCTCTGCTTCGTGACCACCAGCTGCTTAAACCAACTCCTACTATAACTTCCCATCCTGATGAACTTTACCCAGAACCTGTAAGCCAAAATAAACCCTTTCCTTCCTTAGCTTCCTTTCATCAGTATGTTTTGTTACAACAAAACAAGTAAATAATATATGTACTTATTGAAAATGCCTTACTCACAAAATATTTTCGTTTCTAGTGCAGTGAGGAATATTTTAATACATAAAATAACCTTTGATTCCCTGTGTCATTGGCAACAAGAACAGGGGAAAATAACCTTCAGGAATCCACATTAAAGTATGTGAAAGAAAAATAAAGAAGAAACAAAAGAGATGCAGTATGGAAACTCATCAGGCCAGGTGTTAGAGCAAAATTCTCCTACTATTACTTACCAGACAGAGATGAGAAATGTAAGCAGCAGTAGAAAACATCATTTTAGCAAAGGCTTCAGTCATAAATAAGGCCACATCATTTACATGCACTTCAAACAGCCATTTAAGACTACTGCTGTTGGCTCTGGATATATCCAGAATGATAATCGTGAAGTAAGTAGGAAGTAGATGTTTGGAAATAAAACTTTGCCCTGGGCCTCCAAGAGTCGAAGGACAAAGCTAACCACCCTTATAAACCATTAGTTTGAGAACAGAATTGTCAATACAGCCGCAGTCTACCCATTTGCTGAGCGTCAATGAACATTAGCCATGGCACACAAATACGGATTAACTTAAGAGAGTAAATTATCTGTGATGTGTGATCCTTTTTGCCCTTCTTTCAGTAGCTCCAACTCTACTCTTAATATCCCACCACAGCAATTCAGCATCAGCTCACAGGAAAAGGAGAAACAGGCTACATAAAACTGTATTATAAGCTCACAGCAAGAAATGTATACTTATAACAGGATTTATTCTTCCTTATTGCTGTTGGAATGGACACTTCATTTTCTCCCCAAAATGAAACGAAGCTTTTAGAAAATTTATAGCTGCTGAGAGAGTAGTTTCTCACATGCCAAGTTACGTTAGCAAAGCTGGGAATAAATCATCGAAGATATCTGAGTAGTGCTACACTGCAGCTCGAGCAAGACATTATTTAACTTTCTACCCACATGAAACCATTGTCAGGACCACTGTTGATAATGGGCTCACAGAAATCCGAGAGATGGCATCCTTAAGTCACAGGAGGTCAGAATCCTTACTCCCTTCTCCTTGTAAGCTTGCTCTTCCTTTTTATACTTTTCCTCTTCGTCCTCCTTCCATGGATACATTTCTGAAAACAGCTGTTTCTGCTCTGACAGTGTAAGACGTATGTGAGGACTCCTCTGCTCCCAGATCTCCCCCTTTCTCATCTTCCCATTGTCACTGGCATTAATATTGCTTCCTTGGAAGTCCATCTAAATGACAATGACAAAACTCACAGGCTTGTCCTCTATGTTTTCAGAGTGTTGATATAAATTATTATTCATTTAGAAAGAGAAAATGATTGATAGTTTTCTTATAAGAGACGTCACTTTCTGCCATTTTTTTAAAAAATGTGTTTTTATTAATTCTTTGAGACTTTCATATTTTGTATTTTTATAATATTCACTTCTTTTCCCCAAGTCCTCTCAGATCTGTCCCCCACTTCCCTATACACCCCAATTTGTGTCTTCAATTTTTTTAACCCATTGAATCCAATTTGTGCTGCCCATATACTCTTGGGAATGTGACCATCCACTGGAGTTTGGTTAAGCTACCAAAAGCTACATAATTAAAGAAAACCAACTCTCCCTGAGGAGCAATTACTAAGTGCTGCTCAGGTAGGAATCGGACTTCATGCCCACCTCCCCTCTCCATGCAGGCATTTGGTCTGTTTTGAGCTTGTGTAAGTCTTATGCATGCTATCAAAACCACTGTGAGTTATATGTGCAACTATTCTGTTGTGTCCGTAAAACACTGTTTTGTTGTGATTATCCATCGGATCTGGCTTTTATAACCTTTTTGTTCCCTCTTCTACAATGATCCCTGAGCCTTGGGAGGAGGGGTGCAATATAGATCTCCTATTTAGGGTTGAGAACTTTACAGTCTCTTATTCTCTGCACGTTGGCCAGTTGTGGGTCTCTGTGCTAATCACTATCTTCTGCAAAGGAAGCTTTTCTGATGAGAGTTAAGAGGCACACTAACTGATGGGTTTAACAATAAGTCATTAGGAGTTGATTTTATATTACCTTCAGTTAGCAGAATAATCATAGTGGGTTTCCTCTAGGGGAGTATGACCTGCTTTCTACTATCTTTATCTGAATCCATTTTGAAATTTTGATTGAAATGAATTGAGGGATATTGGATTGAAAAATTGAAATTTTAGGAAGTTTTTAAATGAAGGATTGTCTTTGTCATTTTGTGACTTCTAATAAACAATCCATCATTGATAGAAAGAAAATGCTAACTAACAAATAGGATTCAGATTTATGTAAATATATACATATAAATATTTTCATTAATTAGAGTCTTAATATTATATAAGAATGAGAGGCAGTGTTTTGTGGGTGCCTACTCTGTGACAGTGACTTCTCATCTATTGTTTAACACACAGAGATCAAAGGCTGTCTCTTTTCTTGTCTCCGCTATAGAAATGAGCACCCACAAACATAGAGAACTATGCCACCTATCCGAGTTCTGTTCTCTTGCTTGCCCTTTCACTCCCTCAAAATATGACGTCTATCTTATTTGATTCCCAGAACCTGATAATATTTTACTGATGTGAAGGGCATAATTTTGTTTTGCTAGAATACAGCCCTTTAAACATCAAGTACTTTTAAAAATGTTTTACTACTCTCATTATTTCACTTTATACTTCTATTTCAATTTTATTTTTTTTATTTATTCTGCTTTCATACATTACATCCTGAACACAGTTTCCCTTCTCTCTACTCCTCCCAGTTCTCCCCTCTAACTCTCCTCTCCCCCAGATTCATTCCTCCTCCTTTCCTTTCAGAAAAGAGCAGGTCTCCCAGGGATAGCAACCAAACACAGCATATTAAGTTACAATGACACTAGGCACAAACCCTCATATCAAGGCTGTATGCACTAACGCAGTAGGAAGAAAAGGGTCTGAAGGGCAGGCAAAAGACTCAGAGACACCCCCAACTCCCACTGTTAGAAGTCCCATAAAAATGCCAAGCTACACAATCATAACATATACAGAGGACCTAGGTCAGACTCAGGCCAGTCTCTGTGAGCCCTTATGAGCCCAGTTAGTTGATTCTGTGGGCTGTGCTCACCTGATGTCCTCGACCCCTCTGACTCCCACAATGATATTCTCCCATCATAAGATATGAACTGACAATTTATATGTTTAACCTTTGAGCTTGTTAAATACATCTTTTTGGATCTTATGTACTTGGAAAGACTGAACTCCCCTTAGAAACAGGTTCTGACAAACACATTTTGCTAATGCATATTCAAGTAAAGCCAGGAACAGACAAATAGGAAGACATTGTACTAGTCATAACAGTTTTGGTTTTGACTGAGAGGAATGCTACTCAGAAAAAGAAAATATAGCTAAGAACATAATAGTTTAACCTGCTTATGAGTTTGTTATTTGGGGGTTTCTTTGGGGGGGGTGGTTGTTGTTTGTTTGTTTTCAGAGATTCCACTTGTCACAAGACAGTCATGTGAAAATGAAAGCTAGTTAATTATCTCTTTCTGTGAAAATGTACTTCTGGACATACTCGTTAAACATTAGGACTCACTAAAATTAGTTTTCTAAACTTCCTAGGTCAAAGAATTATTTTGAAGGAGGAAAGTGGATTGAAAGTATGCAGAAATAAAGTTGTGTGAGGAAAATCAGGGCCCACATGCTCACACGGAATGTATAGTTTTTTTGACTTGACTCCTGCATGTGTTGTCTACACTGATAAGAGATGTGAAGCTATTATTTTCCTCAGAAGAGTCCCAAGCCTTTAACACTCAAGCTCTTAACACTACATACCTTGCCTTATAAATCTTAGCATTGCCAAAGTCCTATACAGAATCAAATTAAAAACAAGCTTTAAACATAAATTTATATTGTGTGTAAAGCATATTGAGTACCTAATGCTTATTATGGCTTTATATGTGTTTAATAATTTAAACTTTATAACTAAAATACATACTATTTTATCCATTTTATAAATGGA
Source organism: Peromyscus attwateri (assembly GCA_902168425.1). NCBI lineage: Eukaryota > Metazoa > Chordata > Mammalia > Rodentia > Cricetidae > Peromyscus > Peromyscus attwateri. Next base: position 40,182 of record CABHPP010144814.1, on the reverse strand, counting down.
AAAACTAAATCATTTCTGACTTTGTAAGTGATTTTTCTCAAATAACTAGTAATGGACTTACCTAAGATTTGAATCCATGTGCCAAAGCACTGTGCTAACCCAGCCTCAGAGTTTCACAGGAAAGTATTTTTCCTAAGGCATTGTACTTGCTCATGCATGGAGCTGTCATTGCTCCTAATTAGGCTGTGAACTGTAAACTGTTGAACTCTTTCAGGAAGAATCTGGAGGTTATTCACCTTTGAGTCTAACTCAGCAAATACCTGAACATTCTTGATTACTTACAGATGAATAAATGCAAACCTTGTGGGAAGGAGGGACATCATAGTGGGACTCTTCCCAGAGAGTTAGAAACACGTGTGAAAAAAATCACACTTCAATTCTGGATTCTCAGAGAAAAATCTGCTCTTTTATTCAAATATTCATGGCTGACATCTACTGTGAATGAAGAAGTAGCAACAGTGTGATTAACTCTAATTGTCAATTTGACACATCCTAGAGTTACCTGGGAAGAGAATCTCACTGATTTTCTACACTATGTTGATCTGTGGTTGTGTATGTGGAGGGGATTGTCCTAATTCAGTTAATTGATTTGGGACCACACAGCCCATGGCAGAGGGTTCTCCAATCAGGGAGTTCTGAACTGTAGATGAGTGCAGAGATCAAGTGAGCACGCATTCATTCTTTGATCTTGACTAGATGTGATATGATAAGCTGCTTCAAGTTACTGCAGCCTTGACTTCCTTATAAAAGTGGGGCATAACCTTGAATTGCAAGCTAAAAGGTTTTTTGCCAAGGCCTTTTATCTTATCAGTGGATATGAAATTAGACCAGTGTAGTCCAACAAGGACCCAGACCAGCTCAAGAAATCCTGAGATCTTTAAGGGGTATCTTGTGATAAGACACAGTTTTCCAGGGCAACATTCCAAAAAGCTTTTTTGGAAAATAAGTCTCTTGATTAGGAGCAGCAATAGTTCATCAAACAGCATGGCTATTCAATCTAAACTAATGTATAAGACTAACAAATGCCTTTCATTTGATCAGATATAACTTGCCAAAAAAGGAACTCCCCAAAATTAGGGTTGGGGCAGGGTTTTCTTTTTGTCTTTCCAGGAGAACAAAAGCATCCAACTAAGGAATCCAGATACTACTGGACAAATGAGACATCTGAAAAAAAAGTACATATCATCCAGAGAAAATGTCCGAAGAAAAAGAGTAATTGGCCTAATAGTAAAACGCATTTCCAACAGGGTAAAATTTCATAAATCTTCCCAAATGTTGGTTTCTGTTGTTATCTACAGACATATAAGGCAAATGGTCTTTTTGTAGTCCCAATTCAATTAAAAATTAAAGCTGGCTTTAGAGTTGGAGTGTGGCTCTCTTCTTCTCTAAACCCAAGCATGCTTGTTAAAGGAGGATCCAAAATCTCTGTCTCATGTCAAAAGAGCCACCTGATATGGAACAGAAGAAAAACCAAACTTAAGGGAATATTCTGTTGCCACTAATCTCATAATCCTTTGGTTTTATTTTGACTCTGTAAATTTTTTCTTAAGGTATTAATATCTCAAAATTTATATTATATATATGCATATATATAAACTTTCTGTCATGATATTAATAGTCATATAAATCACTAATTAATTATAGAAATAGGCTCCATCTAGATTTCTGTGTATGATTTCAGGCTTGAGACTGAAGCAGATAACTTGGAATTAAGTTTATGTATCCCGGATGTACTTAACAAAATGTAGTCCTTTATCCTCTTTGAGATCTGCCTCATATGACATTTAAAATGTTTAAATTTTCTGCAGTGACCCTTGATCATTCCTGGCAGTGAACTTTGAGGTCTCTAAGAACATAGTGGGGCCCCACAATGATGATTCCAGCAATGACCCATGACCATTCCTGGCAGTGAACTTTGAGGTCTCTAAGAAGATAGTGGGGCCCCACAATGATGATTCCACCTGGATTATGGTAATGCCACTAAACCTAACAAACACAACCCAAAGGTCAGCTTTGGATTACAAACTGCTAATGAGAACTTCAAAGCAGTTAGCTAAGATGGTCCAGCCTCACAGACTACTGCAGTTAGGATTTCAGATAAGCCCTGAATTTTCCCATCACACCAAGACTGGACAACAACTAGTTTTCCCAGGACTTGACCATTATCTCAATGCTGTGAAACAATCCTTTTCTACACTATGAATATGTATTACTTTCAGTGGTTAATATAAAGCTGACAGGCTTGTAGCTGGGCAGGAAATTAGGTAAGAAAGTCAGACTAGGAGAATTTTGGGGAAAGAAAGGGTAGAGTCAAGGAGTCAGCCAGACAGAGAGCAAGTAAGATGAGAATGTCATACTGAGAAAAGGTACTAAGCCATGTGGCTAAATACAGATAAGAATTATGGGTTAATTTAAGTGTAAAAGCTAGTTAGTAATAAGTTTAAGCTACTGGCCAAGCATTTATAAGTAATATTAAGCCTCTGAGTCAATTATTTGGGAAGCAGTTGCTGGGTATTTGGGAATTGCTTGTGGGACAGAAACCTCCAATTACATCTCAGTTTCTCAGGGTCCCCTAAAGATGCCATTGCCCCCAGAGAGCAGGAAATAATTTTAAGAACACAATGCCCACATTCCCAGGAGGTGAGGTGGGTGGGTTTTGGTCATTCAGTGGGTTATGAATGTTGGTCATCATTTAGGGGGAGTTGGTTGCAAATTGTTATTGGTCAGGGTAAGGGAGAAAACTAAGCAAGGGAGGTTAGATTCAAAGATCTCTTTCTGAAAAAAAAAGGAGAAGATAGGGATTTTAGGATAAAAGGGTAGATTATTGAATCTCCTTTAAACTAAAAGGCAACTATTAATCTCAAATTATGGTATGGATTTTTCTATATTGATACAAATTAAGGTTATTTTTGTTATACTGTATATATGTTTCTACTCTTATTTAAGCTATAGTGCCTAGGCAGTTCATTTAACAATATAATGTAATGTCCAGTCCTTGAAAATTATTATTACAAACTATTTAGGATAATTAAGAAATACAGGTTAGTAATTAATCATCTATAATAATCAAACTTATAGTCATGTTAGGTATGTTTTCAAAGTCAAACATAGATCTATTTTAGATATATTTTATATTCTGTTCTTCAAACACTTCAGAGATCTACAGAATATGACATTTAAGACATTTTATTATCTAAGGCTTTTCATGACAGTAAGATATGTCTGCTTCTGGCAGTACCAATTTACTGCAAAAAAAGAATGATGGGCATTGAAGAAGCTCCATATGGAATTTGCTTTTATTGTGGCAAAGTTAGTCACCGGGCAAAGAAACTGCCCTAGCCTCAACTGATGATAATATGCTATCCAAATTGGACAAGCAGGACAAAAAAGAAAGCAACTATCAGCCTTTGCCAAGACAAGGTGGGAGAGTCCTTCAAAATTCCTGCTTCACAGAAAAGTCTGTCAGATATTATAGGCCTGTAGCATGAAGATGGATACCCCAATGTTGCAGAGAAACCTTGGGTGACTATCCAGGCATCCAGCTATTTTTGTCATTTCTTAGTTTTAGAAGTTATTTGCTCTGCACTTCCTGTTTATCCAAACAATATTATATCCTTCTCAGATCTTTGATGAGTTGAAGACTAATAGTTATAGTTACAGTTTTCCTTATTACCAAATTCAGAATAGAAACTCACAAAAAGAGATGTAAAGTGTGTAAGGGTGAGAGACATAAAAGCTTAAGTTGTTTAGCTAAGAAAATGTTTTTCGGTCTAAAAAGATATTTATAGGTTGATAATACAAGTTATGATAGAAAATGGTTTAGGCAAACATGGTAATCACTGTGGTGATATTTTATTTGCACTGAAATGTGATATTTTATTTGTATGTTAATAAATAAAGTTTGCCTGGAGATTAGAGGTTATAGTGAGCCATAAGCAGAAGTCTGGTGGTAGCACACACCCTTAATCCAATCACACGGCAGGCAGAGTCTCTGTGTGTTCAAGGACACAGCCAAGTGTGGTGACACACGCCTTTAATCCCAGTACCAACCATAGAGACCTGGAGGTCTGTATAGACAGGCAGTGATGAGGAAGTGATGTGGCTGGGCTTACAGCCAATGAGAAGGCAGAATAGCAAGACAATAAAGGCGCAGATTAGACAGGAGGAGGTTCTTCTGGGAAGCTATGGCAAGATTTTAAGCTAAGGTTAGTTGGCAGCTATTGCTCTGATCTCTAAGGCTTGTACCTCTGTATGTGGCTCTATGTTTCTTATTTAATAACACTGTTTAGAAATTCGTCTACAATTGGCACCCATGTGGCAAGAATTCTTTAAAAAACCATTGGTGGTCTTACAGGCCAGGGGTTACAGGCCCCAGCTCAGCCAAAGCTTACAGGCCCCCAGGCCCAGACAGAGCTATAAGCAATCTGGACTACATGCAGCCAGAATTGCACTCAACCATAGCTACAAGTGGTCCAGCTACATGCAACTGGAGCTACTTGAGGCCAGATCTCCAACTCGTGGCCAAAGCTTAAGGAAGCTAGAGCTAAAAGCCACTAGACTGCTTGTGGGTTTACAGACCCCCTGGCTTAAGCCCAAAATGGCTCAGGCTGGAGCACATTGCTAGACTTTAGCTTTTAGGTTTTTTTTTCTCTTCTCCTAGTAGGTAATTGGCTCTCTCTCTCTCTCTCTCTCTCTCTCTCTCTCTCTCTCTCTCTAGATTCACATCTTGGACTGCCACCATGCTAGGTAGCCACTTTGAAATTCCCTTGGACTTCTACTATTCTATGCAGACTTGGTAAGTCAATTAAGATATCAGATATTTTAAAGGGAGAAAATAGTTAAAGGAGGAAATTTTTTTCCACATTAAAAAATGGGAAATATCTTTACAATTGAAAGAAATTGGTCTTTTTTGATAATACATTAGGCAGTCTGAAAATGGAGTAATTAAATGAGAGGATAATTAATGTTGATGGAATATATGTGACATCAATTATGCATATTATTTGTTTAATTATCCTTATTTTAGTATTAAAAAAGTTGGTTAATTTAAGTGCCAAGATAAAAGCTTTAGAAAAACCTGTTAAAATGAATTATAGAGAAATTCAGAACCAGACAGAAGAATTTAAAGGTGAAATTATTTCAGGATTGAATTATAAGGTTACAGAGAGACAGCCTGTTTTCAAACAATCAAACTTAATTTATCTGGTAGCCATACAGGAGCTACCTGCTCAAAGAGGTGTACAAACTAATTAGACTCCAGTTGAAATGTTAGATTTGAGGAGATTTAAGGAAGCTATAGCATCCTATGGCATGAATTCTCTATTTGTAAAGCAAATGTGAACTCATGGTCAACTTGTAATAGGATTATTTCTCGGAACTGGAAAGAATTAATAACAGCTGTCCTGGAACCCAGAGCACAATTGCAATGGTGCACTTGGTTTAGAGATGAGGCTAAGACAATAGAAAATCAGTGTAGAGCTAGAGGTGTGGAAATTTCCCAGGATCAGCTTCTTGGAGAAGGCCAACACGCTGAAATACAAAGACAATGTTTATATGATAACCAAACCTTAATTCTATGCCACATGGCAGCCATGAATGCATGGGACAGAATTGAGGAAGCAGGAAAGAAAACTGAATCATTCACAAAAGGTATACGGGGCCTGAAAGAATCCTTCACGGACTTCTTACAAAGGCTGTCTTCAGCAGTAAATAGAATGATTTGAGATTCAGAAGCTAGACAGATAATAATTGAATCTTTGGCCTTTGAGAATGTGAATGCAGCATGCAAAAGAATAATCAGGCCATTAAAGGCAAGATCTACACCCTTGGAGTATTGGATCAGGGACACAATTAATGTTGAATCTCATGGCCATGATGATATGTGGATAGGAGAAGCAATTTCAAAAGGTTTGAGGAATGTCAGATGTTTTGGGTGTAGAAAACAAGGTCATTTGAAAAGGGAGTGTAAACAGGGCATTCCTAGAAAGAATGTTTATTCCAGGAACAATGGCAAGAGAATGCCCCTCCCCTTTGGAGTATGCAAAGGTGTGATGAGGCTAAACATTGGACCAACAAATGTAAATCAACAAGGGACAGACTAGGTAATACTTTGCCTCTGTCCTCGGGAAACTCTCAGAGGGGCCTCATGCAGGCCCTCGCAGCAAATTCAGTTCAGACCTTTCCTGCCATCATAGAAGAAACCCCTACTCAGAGAAATTAAATAACCAAATGCCTATTGGAATAAACCAGGCTGCTTGGGGTGATAGAACAGCTGAAGCAGAGAGAATAGAAAATTCAGGAGAAACTATAAAGCAAATTTTTTGGCAAACTTCTGTAAATGAACAAAGACCAAAATTAAAAATACAAATAAATGATGTTCTCTTGGATGGTTTAGTAGACAGAGGTGAAGATGTGACAATAATTTCACCAGAATTTTGGCATCCAAATTGGCTTCTTCAGGAGGTAAATGTTCAGCTGTTGGGTATAGCAGGAATCTTAGAGAGTCTTGCTAATAAAATCAAACCCGGGACCAGTTATTGGGGTGAAATGCTGGATGGTCAGAGATACAGAACAAGCCACAGCTAACCTCACCTGGCCAACTTCTCAGCTGATCTTGTTTCTTCAGACTGAAGACCTCTGAGTCCTCATCCAGAGTGGGTCTCAGCTGAACTGTGCTTCTTGAAGGCCTGAAAGCTTACCCAGCCAAATGCTTAACCAGCCAAATGCTGCTAGTTTCTGGTCCTCATGCCTTATATACCTTTCTGCTTTCTACCACCACTCCCTGGGATTAAAGGCTGGCTTTCTGGGATTAAAGGCATGTGTCACCTTGCTTGGCTATTTCCAATGTGGCCTTGAACTCACAGAGATCCAGAGGGATTTTTATTTCTGGAATGCTAGGATTAAAGGCGTGTGCTACCACTGCCTGTCCTCATGTTTAATATTGTGGCTGTCCTGTTCTCTGACCCCAGACAAGTTTATTAGCATACACAATATTTTGGGGAACACAATACCACCACAGTTAGGGATTGGAACATTATCTCAAGTGAAGCAGAGTGCAAGATGGCTCAAATGTATAGGTCCAGAAGGACAGAGAGGAAAATTAAAACCATATGTGGCTAACATAGCTATAAACTTACGGGGATGTGATCTATTACAACAATGGAATACTCAGATTAACATCCCTCCAACCTCAGAAACAAATAATAAACTAACACATGTTTCTGAGAGAAATATTAAAAGGTATTATTCTAATGAGTGGTCACTAGCCATCTAGATTATGCAAGAACAGGGCACAATAACTGATGATCTTTCAAAGACATCAACAGCTCTACCTTTAAAATGGTTAACAGACAAGCCTGTATGGGTACAGCAATGGCTTTTAAAAACAGAGAAACTCCACTTTAGAAGAGCTGGTAGAAGAGCAGTTAAATGCTCAGCATATTGAAGAATCAACCAGCCCTTGGAATTCTCCTGTATCTGTTATTAAAAAGAAATCTGGTAAATGGAGAATGGTAACAGACCTTAGAGCAATTAACAAAGTAATTCAGCCAATGGGCTGTGTACAATATGGAATTCCTTTGCCTACTCTGCTACCTAAAGAATGGCCTCTTATAGTTATCAATTTAAAAGACTGTTTCTTTTTAATACCTTTACAAGAAAAAAACGGAGAAAGATTTGCCTTCACAGTGCCTACTTATAATTCTCAACCGGTTAAGAGATATCAATGGAGGGTCCTCCCACAGGGAATGTTGAGTAGCCCAACCCTGTACCAATATTTTGTACAACAGCTATTGAAAATAATATGTAAAAAAATTACTAAATCTATAATTTATCATCTTATGGATGAGATTTCACTAGTTGACTCAAATGCAGATACTTTAGAAAGAATGTTGGAAGAAGTAAAGAAAATTTTGCCTTGCTGGGGATTATAAATTACTCCTGAAAAGATACAAAGAGGAGATTCTATTAATTATTTAGGATATAAAATAGGTCTACAAAAAATTAGACCCCAAAAGGTGCAAATTAGGATAGATTGATTACAGACTCTTAATGACTTTCAAAGATTATTTGGAGACATTTCCCATCTGCAATAAAGGTGCAGGTCAGACAAGAAGAGGCTCTCTTGGGAAGCTATGGTGAGGTGATAAGCTAAGGTTAATTGGCGGCTTTTACTCTAATCTCTACAGCTTGCACCTCTGTATTTGCTCTGTGTTTCTTATTTAATAAGACTGTTTAGAAATTTGTCTACAAACCACTACACTATGGAAAAAAACTTTTAAAAAGTAAATTTAAAAATATATAACTAAAAAGGCAAACAAAAGACAATTAAAAGCTTTTAAAAGTTGAGAAAAAAGTGGTTTAGGTATAAAACTTTGGATTCATCAAGATAGGATAGATAATAGAGTATTTTCTCCAAATATGCCAAATACAAATGGACTGAACATTGTGAATGTAATCTTACCTGATAATTGTTCTTACTATATATATATAGTTTTACTATGTTGGAGTTAAAACCTTTCCTTTTTATTTAGACAAAAAAAGGGAAATGTTGAAGAGTATTTGTGTACACTGTGTGAAGATGTGTTGCTGTGACTGGTTTAATAAAGAGCTGAATGGGCAGTAGCTAGGCAGGAGAGAATAGGCAGGATTTCTGGGGAAAGAGAGAATGCTGGAAAGAAGAAAATTGGAGATGTTAGGAAGGCATGAAACAAGTTGGACGTACATTACAGAGGAGAGGTAACTGAGCCACGTGATAAAAGGTAGATTAATAGAAGGTTAGTTTGAGTTATAAGAGCTAGTTGAGACAAGCCTAAGCTAAATGCCAAGCTTTCATAATTAATGTCTATGTGTTGTTATTTGTAAGCTAGCTGCTGACCAAAAAGCTTACTACAAATGGCGCCCAATGTGGGGCACCATATGTAATAAGCTTTCTTGTTGGACTGTCTTTGTATCACCAGCCTCTAATAACTACACAGAGACTTATTATTAATTATGAAAGCTTGGCCTTAGCTTCAGCTTTTTCTCAACTAGCTCTTTTAACTCAAATTAACCTGCCTTTATTAATCTGCCTTCTACCACATGGCTCAGTATCTCTCCTCTATACTGTTTGTCTGACTTGCTTCACATCCTCCTGGCATCTCTACCTTTCTTCTTCTCAGCATTCTCTCTTTACCTGGAAAACCCTCCTATTCTCTCCTGCCTAGCTATTGGCCATTCAGCTCTCTATTAAATAAATCACAGTGACACGTCTTCACACAGTGTACACGGTATTCTGCAACAGCTACCAGCTCTGAAATTCTGCCAATAATAAGGTGATGGGGAGTCTTTTTCTGCTTGAGTCTTCCATCTTCTCCCATCAGCATATTGATTATTAATTATTGGTTTATTCAATTAGTCAGTTGGCATTTGGGAAGTAAGATACAGGATGGAAGGATTGATGTTAAGAGAATATAAAAGGTGTAAGAGTAACAGGTTTCAGATATCTATGAACTTGACAGATGGAGGAATGCGAGCTGCAGCTCTCAGTCTCTCATAGGGACATGAACAACTCTTTTGTTAACATATATGGTGAATAAAATATTCTATTAAGTATACAATGTCCCATCTCTCTACAATCTCTCACATTGAACAAGTGGCTGCACTTCTTTGCACCTCAGCTTCTTCACCTGAGAAGTAGACAAGAGCTCCCAAAGATCCTCCTAGCTCTGACTTTGGAGGATCAACAACAAGGATATGAAGGCATAAATTATCTTGAATCATTCAGGAGTTGAAAGCCCGAGGAGGAGGTGGAGGAAGAGGAGGAGATGACTTTACTTTGAGCTAGCAGTGTCTGAGAAAGCAAAAGGTGAAATCCAGTTCTCTTAGCATTCATTGCTCCTTGGGCCCTTCGCCAGTCATGATGGTACCTCATAATATCCCCACAAACCACCAATACAAATGAAGGCAGGGAGGAAGGAAGAGAGGGAGGGAGAAATTAACACGCTACTGGAAATTTCTTCTAAAAGGAGGAACTAAATGGAATGAAAGAATCGCAAACCACATTGCTTTAACGGTTCCTTCAGCTACTAAAAACAAAACATCACAAAGCAAAATAGCAATAGCTGTCAGGTGCTCGTTACCTTGTTTTCCGGTGGTACTGTACACCAACAGGCAAACATTGAAGAATTGTCTTACAGATTCTTCAAAGGTGTAGTTTCCTAAATCCAAGCCCATCTTCTCTTCCAAAACAGTGATAAATCTGAGATGAAAACAAGTCATGGACACAGAAGGAATCTAGACTCTTGTCTATTTATTTACAAATATGTGCTGTTCCTGCACCATGTGGTTTGAACAAAGACATCAAAACGTGAAAACAACAGCAGGTCTCAGGCATAGCTGCCACAGAGACGGCTCTGTTTCCAGGTCTGGACTGTTCTCACAGAAACATCCACTCACATTCTGTTCAGTCACCAGCACTTCTGTTTTCCAAACGCGTCTATAAAACTCTACGCCCCGCTTTTCCTTGTGGGAGAATTAAATTAATGCTTAGAAGATCCAGTCCTAAAAGTTAACCTTCCCTATACAAGTGATCTTTACATTTGAGAATATTTACACTGGTGATTCAAGTATTGTTTCAGTAACACTATGGAAGCAAACCAGATCTGAGCAGCACCATGAGCAATTTGCCTGCAGCTGCATGGTCTCCAGCATTTCTGATGCCTCCATACTTCCTCATCAGCTTCTCTGATGACCTCATCTTCCACTCAGCTATCTCAGGATCTCTTCTTATCCCACCCATTCCCCATTGCTGCTGATACCCAGTCTGCTGCTACCAATATGCTGAAGATTCCTTTGTTCAATTCAGATAGAAATAGGGTGCTGACAAAGTGTCAGTACCCTTAATCTTAGTGTTACCTCCTCCTACCCCCTAGTAAAACTGAAGCTAGTTACCCTGGGCTGCTTCCTGGAACTTTTTCGGGGGCTAGGACTCAGAGCCTTTTAGGAACCTCAGCTCTTCTTAGTTTCTTCACCATCTTTAACTTCAGCTCTCTGCTATCTCTTGGCTTCTCAAAACTCCCCACACAACCAAATATATTTTTATATTTATATTTTTGTTATATACAAAGAAACACAAACACACACACACACACACATATATATATATATATATATATATATATATATACATACAAATCAAAACAAAAAATTGTAACAGCATAGACAGGAAACCACTGAAGAGAATTCTTTAAAAGTGTGGAGAAGATGCTGAAGAGTAGCACTCCACAATTGACGGCTTCTGGTGGAGGTGTGGGAGGGGAAGGACTCAGTTCTATTTAGGGTCAGGCCACTGAGAGTTGGACCATGCTCTGACAAGTATATAGAAAATGCAAAATGGACAATTTTTTCCTTTTTAAAAAACTGTTTACTTTTTATTTTTTTTTTTGTAGGGAAAGTCCCAAGGTCGGGGGAGGGGGGTGGAAATGGAAGGACTGGGAAGGGATTGTGATAGGGTGTATGATGTGAAACTCCCAGAGAATCAATAAACATGTTATGTGGGAAAAAAAACCCTTTTTCTTTTTTTTTGGAATGCAACCCTTTCCTTTTTTCCTGGACACACTGTAGAATTCTTCAGCCATCTTCTAGCTGTTGATTCTGGGTAAACCTAGAGGTTGGTCTCCTCTGGAGTTATTTGAGCGTTGTGTTACCAGCTCAGCCAATTCTACTCATAATAAAGATTTCAGGTCAAAAACTTCAAAAAAAAGGCTTTACGGGGGTCTAGACTGCCCTGAAGATAGGAGGAATGTAGAGCAGAGGCACAGGAAGTCTGTCATTTAGACTGCTCCGAGAATAGGAGGACAGTTGTTTAATAGCTGGCCAGGTTTGTACACAGGCTCCTATGTGACAAGCATAAACCCTTTGCATGGTTCTATGATCTGTGTAAGCATGCTAGGCCTGTTTGCCCAAGAGAAGAGGGGGTACTCCTCTAGACAGACAGGGGACAGCTTCGGGAGACCTCTGGAAGATATGAATGGAGTCACCAGGAATGGTTTTAAGTGAGATCATCTGAAGTTGACTTGGCTCAAGTTAAGGCTTCCAGAGTCTGTTGCATGGTATCTGGAGCAACTGCAGCTAATACAAATTCTCCCAAAGCAGAAGCCATGAGATTTGCAGTAAGGAGAGTTGCAGTCACTCTTGTGACTGGAACCAATGTCTTTTCAGAGTCTGGAGAGATTGCCTAAGATGTTTAAACAGCTATAACCTCCATGATGACAGCTATAGGAATCTGAAGAAATGCAGCTTTGTCAGAAGTTCCTGTGGTTTCCATAAGAAGAGCAGGGCTACAGATAGCTTATTGCTGTCCTCTGTCCATCTACAGGAGTGACAGCAGTGCTATTTGCAGCTCCACTGGACTTCAGAGCTGCTTGATATATGAAAAGCAGCTCCCAATCAGGCCTCATCCTCTGCCCAACATGGAATAGTTGTTGGATTCTAATTCCTGCCAGGCATAGAGAAGGGTTCTGAGAGATGTCAGTCAAGCAACCAAACTGCCATAGCAGACAGATTCAGTAATTCAAAAAAGAAAAAAAGAAAGAAAAAGCTTAAGTGGTGCTTACAGCAAAGATCTATCATGAAGTCAACATTCTTCTGCAGTGAGATTATCTAATAATAATGCTTAACCCTTGGCCCAAAACCCTTAGAAAGTATTATATCCTCTTAACATGTCTCATCTTTCTCCCCAACATATTTTAGACCACACTCACTTTGAAAACATTCCTATTGCATCTTAAATCTTGAAACTATCATTGTGAATTAATACGGTCTAAAACTGTATAAAAAGTACATACTAGAGAGATAGTATAAACCAGTGTATAAGAATTGTTTTTTGAGACCAAACAATAGTATTTTAAGTCCTTGAATTATAATATAGCACCTTTTCTTTCTTTTGTGGGGGGTTTGTGACAGGGTTTCTCTGAACTTTTCTTCTACTGGCTCTTAACTTTATTCTTCTCTTATAAAGCAACAGAGTGATTGTTTTGGGTTTGTTGAGCATATATTATATATTTAGCAAAACACTTTGTGACTGAATTTTTATTGTCATCTGAATTGAATTTGGAATCGTCTCTGAAACATACTTCTAGGCATGTCTCTGAAAGTATTTCCAGAGAGGTTTTAGTGAATGTGGATCATAACTTCCCAGAGCCTGGCTCATTGGACAGAATAGAAATGAAAAGTGAAGGGAGTTAACCTAGCTCCAGCATTCATCTCTCTACTTCTTGACTTTGGACACATTGTGACCACCCACCTCACATGACTAGCATCAGAACTGAAGATGCTCCAACCACCATACCTTCCCCTGCCATGATGGACTAGACCTTCAGACTCAGAAGTAAAACAAACCCTCTACAAATAGAGTTGCCTTAGTCATCTGCTTCATCACAATAATGAGGAAAGTAACTGATAGACACATATGTGATCTGTCTGCCAGTCTTCATAACTTCTCTGTGAGTTATGCCAGACTCATGCTTGATTTATCTTTCAAACTATTAATTTGTTAATGTTTAATTTTTTATGTGTATGAGTGTTTTGCTGCATATATGTGTACATATATATATATATATATATCTACATATATGCACCCTATCCTTCTCTGGCATCTACAGAAGCCAAAAGAGGGTATTGGGTCCTCTGGAACTGGAGGTATTGACAGTTGTGAGCCACATGGATGCTGGGAACCAAACCAGATCATCTGCAAGAACAATAAGTGCTCTTAACTGCTGAGCTATCTCTCCAGTCCCTCAAACTCACTTGAAAATTAGACAATTACAGACACTTAGAGAGATTGAGACAGCTGTAATGGTTTAAATGAGAAATGTCTCTCATAGTATATTTGAACCCTTGGTCCCCACATGGCTGCACTCTTTGGGGAGATTATGGAACTTAGAGATTGTAGAGGCTTGCTATAAGAAGTACAATTCTGGGGGAGGACTTTGAGAGTTTGCAGCCCTGTCCCACTTCAGTTGACTCTCTTTTGCTTTCCCCTTGAGGTGGAATATGTGATCGCTCACACTTTTGGTCCAGCCACTTACTCCCATTTTTTCCCTTGCCATTATGGATTCTCCTTATGGAAACTTAAGCCAAAATAAATGCTTTCTTCTTTGGGTTATTTCTGGTCATGATTATTTAATCACAAGAACAACAACAGCAAAAAAAAAAAAAAAACAAAAAACTACTGCAAAATTTGACTAGATTTTTGTTTTTATCTCTGTTGATGTAAGTTCAGCATCAGCCTAACATTGCACCGTTTTCATAAGGATGGCCACTTAAGGACATGATATAGGTCATGAAGTACAATTTAAGTTTAAGTCACTGTTCCAATCAGGACTGTAAAGAAACTAGAAAGCTTGGGCTTGGGGCAGGCTATGGTGGGAAAACTTTAAGCATCACCATTGCTAGAGAACAAAACACTGTATGAGAAATAAGTGAGCACAAAAGCACTATATGGATTAGAGAGGAGTGCAGTTTCTTGGAGAAAAGATCCTTAGGAGTAGCTGAAGGGACTGTCTTAGCTTTTCGTTGATGTGAAGAATGTGTCAGAGAGATATCTTCAAATAAAGAAGCTTTTCATTTGACTCACAGCCTCAGATATTTTGGTCTAAGCTCTTGCCGTCCTTGATCTGGCTTCATGGTAACAGAGAACTTTATGGTGGTTCAGCATGTGATGGATGCTGCATAGAAAAGATGTTTGGGCAAGACACCCCTCAAGGATATGCCTCCCAATGCTCTGCTTCTTCAGATATTCCCCGCTTACTTGTTTCCAAAACTTCCCAAATGACATCACCAGGTAAGGATCAGGACTTACCAAATAAAACTGTAGGGTCCATTTTATAATCAAACCATACCAGATAGGATAATAAAACACTCAATTTAAGAGTTAACTTTTTTTCTTTGGTTTTCTGTTCCACTGTCATTAATTCTTCCCAAAAATTTCCAATAGAGTGATTTATGCCTCACTATGCTTTTTTTCAAGCTGTCAAAGAAAAGTTGCACAGAAGTAAAAAAGGCAATGAAGAAAATTCAACAAATTATTTTAACAGTGGGGATCTCCTCCTCTAGTGCAAAAACAGTAGAGATTTTAAGCCCTGGAATCAGTCAATCAACTGATACTGTCAGACAAGTGTGGTGGTCTGAAAGAAAATGGCTGCCAAAGGAAATGGCACTATTAGGAGGTGTGGCCTTGTTGGAGTAGGTGTCATCTTGTTGGAGGAAGTGTGTCACTGTGGAGTGAACTTTGAAGTCTCTTCTCAAGCTTCCCTCAGTGTGACAATCAGTTGACTTCCTTTAGCCTGTAAGATGTAGTGCTCTCAGCTCCAGGACCATGCCTGCCTGCACACTGCCATGCTCCCTGCTGTGATGATAATGCACTGAATCTCTGAAACTGTGTGCAACACCCCTCAATTAGATGGTTTCTTTTATAAGAGTTGCAAGGTCATGATGTCTCTTCACAGCAACAAAAACCCTAAGACAAGAATGGTAGAAGAAGATAGGAAGATTGGTCCGTGCAGTTAAATCATCTGTGTTTGCCAATTGGTACTTAAAGGTCAGGCTCCTTCTCTTACTCAGAGACTGGGAGAAAGGAACTTTAAGCTTTCTTGATAGGTACATTTCAAAGGGATAGCTCCTTTTAAGAAGACATTTCTGGGTTGTAACAATCTAGAAGAAGATTTACATTTCAAAGGGGACAGAGAAGAACCTACAGCAGCAAGCTTCCTAAAATGTATAATCTAAGGAAGGGGAGCTGAAAGCCTATAGTCAGAGGGAAACCATCGAAGGTTTAGTCATGCTAAGACAATGCTATAGTTGACTTGGCCACTACCTTCAAGCATATCAGACACTTTTTTCCTATTACACCCTTTTTTCCTAAATCATCCATCCCAATTTTCTCTGTTCTTTCTTCAGTCTGGATAGGTTACTCTCTATTTGAAATCTAAATGATTCTCTTCGTCTTCTATAACAAATGCAATAAACTGGATGTGTTAAAAACAACAGAAATTTATTTTGCATGAGTTAGAGACAAGGAAAACCAACATCAGATTGTTACCAGAGTTATTAGAGGGTCTTAGTCTGGACTCTGACAATCCCAATAAATTGGGTACCACCATCATTCCATCCTTAATTAGTCAATTAAAAACTAATAGAAAACAGTAGGAAAAGAAGATTGATTCCATGTAACTACATTGGAAAGAAGGACAAAGATCCAGAGACTATAATTAGGTCTATCTTCAGAGTCTTAACATAAGGATAGTGTTTAAATAGAAGGCAAGATATACAGATAACTAAGCAGTCCTGGTCCAGGTGCGGTCTTGCTCATCACTGACCCATCACTGTCTGCTCCAGTCTTTCCTACAAGGTGGGCTGACAACCAACTCCTTGCCCCTAGTGTGATCTTCCACATTCGTACCAGGACAGACCATTAAGCCCTTCCTGTGACACAAAAGGGATTCTTTAACCACAGCCCCAAACTCTTAACAAATTCCTTCCCCCAAACCAATCCCAACTCTAGAACCCAACTGGTGAGGCAGTCACAGCAATGACTCCACTTCCTGTACCAATTTTCTTTATGAATTACTTTTCTTTTTACTGTGACCAAATACCTAACAAGATACAACTTAAGGAACAACTTACTTTAGCTCATGGTTTGAGGGTGAAGATCATCACGGTGTGGAACACAATGGCAGAAATGTGAGATAATTTGTCACACTGTGTTGTAG
Organism: Peromyscus attwateri; assembly: GCA_902168425.1. Classification (NCBI taxonomy): domain Eukaryota; kingdom Metazoa; phylum Chordata; class Mammalia; order Rodentia; family Cricetidae; genus Peromyscus; species Peromyscus attwateri. The sequence continues at coordinate 23,434 of CABHPP010144814.1, read as the reverse complement.
ATAAATTTCTAAGCAGTCTTACTAAATAAAATACATGGGACCGAATATAGGGGTGAAAGCCTGATCAAAGAAACAGAACAAGCCACAGCCAACCTCACCTCACCAATTCTTCAGTTGATCTTGTTTCCTCAAACTGGAAGCCTCTGTGTCCTCATCTGAATGGATCTCAGCTGAGCTGCTGCTAAAACCTTAAAAGCCTTAAAAAGCTCGCCTTATATATCTTTCTGCTTCCTGCCATCATTTCCTGGGATTAAAGGTGAGTGTCACCATGCCTGGCAGTTTCCAGTGTGGCCTTGAACTCACAGAGATACAGATGGATCTCTGCCTCCCAAGTGATAGGATTAAAGGTGTGTGTGTGCCACCATTTTCTGGACTCTATGTCTGTCTAGTGGCTGTTCTGTTCTCTGACCCCAGATAAGTTTACTAGGGTGCACAATATGTTGGGAACACAATATCACCACACTGTGTCAACAGTCAGAAAGCAGGAAGAGATAAATGCTGGTGTTCCACGGGTTTTGTCCTCACTTTTAATTCATTTCACAGTCCCAGCCCATGGGGTGGTATTGCCCATAATCAGGATGTACCTTCTCTGTTTAGTTAAGGCAGCAGTTCTCAACCTGTTGGTCACAATCCTCGCAGGGGTTGCATATCAGAGGTCCTGCATGTAATATATTTACATTACAATTCATAACAGTAGCAAAATTACAATTATGAAGCAGCAATGAAAATAATTTCATGGTTGGGAGCCATCACAATATGAGGAACTGAATTAAAGAGTCTCAGTATTAAGAAGGTTGAATTAAGCACTGATTTAAGTACTTTACAAATTCCATTCTTTGCTAGAATGTCACATACCCAAAGGTGTATCTCCTAGGCAATTACAAACCCAGTAAAGTTGAGAATGAAGACTGACCACCACAAATAGCATGACTAGCTGTCCCTTGTTTATTTATTCAGATGATATAAACAGCTCCTCTGAAAGTATTGTGAATCATCGATGATGAATAGGTGACCACTGGTCTTTTTGTCAGAATGCTTCAGTTTCTATAGGAAGAATCCTCTAATCACTTTCCAGGAAATAGGAAAGTCATATGTTTGACTATAGATTACTTCAAGCTATTAAGGTTTTTATATAAAAGGTTATCAATGGGTCATGTCTTAAATTCTTGGTCCCCACAAGGAAATGCTACTGAGATGTAATTGAATCATGAGGGAATGATCTTTATCAATGGACTAATGTACTGATAAGTTCATAGTTGAGAAAGTTCTTAATATATAGGCATATTTGGAGGAAGTAGGTTACTGGAGACATGACTTTGAAAGGTAAATTGTGTTCCCAGAGCCTCTTCCTCCATTTTCAGTTTCCCATCTGCCATGAAGTTTAGAGTTCTACTCCACAATTTCTTATTCAATATAACTTGCTACTACAGTACAAGCCCAGAGCAATGGAGCTAAGTGACCATTGATTGAAAATGTAAGCTGAATCCATCTTCTGTCCTTTAAGGTGATTTCTGGGAGGTATTTTGTCACTGTGACAGACAGTTGATCATTAGACCAGGCACTGATCAATAGGGTGGGCCTACAAATTTCCTGCATCATCTGCATTACTATGTTATCATTGTCTTATTGCAGAATCTCCACTCTGTTATAATCCTTTGTAATCGGAGATTTGCTCTTCAGAAAGTAAATTTCCTATTGCTCAGTTTTGTTTGGATACAGGTAATAGAGAAATGATCCCCAGGTCTAGTTGCCTCTCAGTGCAACTTCTAACCAAGCGTTTTGTTTCAGCCCTTTGTTTCATTCTAATTCTACAATATGGGGGCCCCTAAGTCCTAAATCAACCTGCTGCTTTCTGACAAGCCTCTCTCATATTTATTCATAAAAGTGCTTGCTTTACCAGATGTACTTATTTCTTACTTCTCCATTTTTGTTTCATTTTATCATCTCTAGTGTGCTCTCATATATCTTATAGTTCTTACAGATCCTTGTATGAGACCATTTTCATACATTCTTTCCATCTTACTGGTATGTTAGGGGAAATTATAATAGATAATGAATGAATAAATTTTTATTTCATGATAAACTGTAGTTCACCCCCATTACCTTTTAACAAGTGTAGATTATGGCACTGAATATGTCCATTCTTGCTGAAGGAAGAGTCAGCAGTGATGAAAGCCTGGAGTTGAGCAAAGTTACTCTGCACAGAAGAAAAGGAAGATCTGAGAGAAGGAAACTAGAGCAGACAGAACAATGGAGAGGTTACAGAGGAGCTGTTACAGAGTCTATAGCATGTCCTGTGAGATACAAGTGGTGACTCATGTTCTCTCCATAGGTAGGTTCTAAGAGATAAGTGATTAATTATGTTTTGAATTAATATCATAAATGGGGGGAAGAAGCAGTGTTTGTGTTCTGTGAATTCTTAATTTTCTCTACTCTTTCTGCACATTCTTACATGCAACAAATATTAAAC